>JACEEZ010022751.1:0-18808 GCA_016584305.1 Chionoecetes opilio
TAGATATCGGTGATATATAGCTGTTTTCCTACAAGATTGATGTATCAATTCCTCTTTTTAGAACAATGAGCACTCTATAAGTAGCTTACCTATATATTAGATAATATAGCTTAATAGCTTATAACATAATCTAATAAATAGAAGAGTATAGGTATGTTATTGTGATATAACGGTTATTTCAAGCGTTTTTTCATAGTTTTCTTGCAACTGTAGCGTTGTTGTATTATATAACAAGTATTTTACTTATCATACTTGCTATGAACACAATAAATGTAGTGTTTTCAATGTTTTAGCTATGTATTTCAGTGAAGTTGTTTTTTCTACAAATTTGAAGTTATATTTCTTTTATCTCTGTAGCAAAAGAATCTAGTAGCCTTTGATATTTGCTACAACTAATTTTACAAATAATAGCTAAAAACTGTATTTTGCATGCCATTTAGATATCAATTTTAATCTTAAAAACAATATTTTTTCAAGTATTTTAATGTATTTTTTGCAAGTCTAAAAGTCGAAATTTGACATATTAAGCACTTTTTACACAACTATATTTTTTCAATATATGAGGTAAAATATTATTTTCAATGAAAATTTTAGGTATCCATATTAAATCTTAATAACAACGTTTTGTTCAAGTATTTTAATGTATTTTTTTTTAAGTGGCTAAAAAATGTCCAGAATTTGACATTATTCGCATTTTACAAATACTATACTTTACAATATTATGAAGCTTCTTTAAAATATGTATTTTTTCATAAAAATTATGTTCACATTTTTAATTCTTATAAACAACGTTTTTTTGGTTTTTTTTTTTTTTTTTTGTTTCAAGTGTTTTAATGTATGTTTCAGGGCTAAAAATGTCGAAAATTGACATTCGTCAGCCCTTTTTTTGCTAGAGAAATTAAAATGTTGTATTATAGGTTTGTTTCGTAAAATTGCTATTTTAAACTACTGTAAGCTTATAATAGGAGTTTGAGACTCTATAATTGTGATAAAATTTGTATATTTACACGTTTTTTCATAGTTTGTTGTTTATTGTAGTGTAATATCATTCTCTAGAAGATTTACTTTCTAATATGCTTATACCTTCAAATGTTTTTTCTTTTTAATGGAGTTAAAGCTAGTTATCGGTGATATATATATGTTTTCCTACAAATTGAAGTAGACAATCCTTTCTTTTAGAATAATTTTGCCACCTATAAGTAGTTTACATTACCTTAAGCCTAATAAATAATAGAGTAATGGGTTATTTTTGTGAGATAACGGTATATTTCAAGCGTTTTTTCATAGTTTCGTTAAACTGTAAGCGTTATTGTATAGATACAAGATAGTTTGACTTATCATATTGCTCTAAACACATAAAGTATTGTTTCCAATGATATTAGCTAGTTATCGGTGATATCTCGCTTTTTTTTTCCTGCAAATTGACGTATAAAAAATATCCTCTTTTTAGAATAATTTGCACCTATAAGTAGCTTACATTACATTAAGCTATAATAGAAGATTAAGAGGTTATTTATTGTGATATAAAGGTTTTATTTGCAAGCGTTTTTCATAGATTTTTCGTGTAACACTGTAGCGTTTAATTGTTATATATCCCAGTAGTTTTTACTTGTTATATTGTTATAAACACATAAAATGTATGTTTTCAATGATTTTAGCTAGTTTATCAGTGAAGAGTTTTTTTTTCTTCTTACGAAATTGAAGTATATTTTTCTTTGGTATCTGTAGCTAATAGCTTGTGATATTTGCTACAAACTATATTTTACAAAATTATAAGCTAAAAGCTGTATTTTTTCATGAATGTAGATATCAATTTTAATCTTAAATAACGATTGTTTTTCAAGTATTTTTAATGTATTTTTGCATTCTAAAAATGTCGAAAATTTTGACTTATTGAGCAATTTTACACATCTATATTTTAACAATATTATACTTAAAAATACGGTATTTTTCTGAAATTTAGGTATCAATTGTAATTCTTAAAAACAACGTTTTTCAATGTTTGTTTAATGTATTTTTGAAGTATCGAAATTTGGACATATTCAGCACACTTACACAACTATCTTTTACAATATTATGAGCTTAAAATATGTATTTCATGAAATTTATGTATCAATTTTAATTCCTAAAAACCAACGTTTTTAAGTGTTTTAATGTGAGTTTTGAAGTGCTATAAATGGCGAAAATTTGACATTTATTCAGCCCTTATTTTGATAGAGAAATTCAAATGTGGTATTTATAGTTGTTTCGGTTAGAATTGGCTATTTTAAACTATTGTAGCTTATAAATAGGAGTTTGAGACTCATCTGTGCTAGCAATTGGTGGATATTACACTTGTTTTTCATAGTTTCTATTTTACATTGCAGTGTTATATCATTAATAGAAGGAATTTACCTTATGATAATGCGTTATAACCCTCAACTGTGTTATTTTTCAATGATTTTAGCTTGGTATCGGTGATTAAGGCTGTTTCTACAAATGAAGTATACAATCCTTTTTTTTAAATAATTTGCACCTATATAGAATCTTACATACATAACAATAAATATACGAGTAATAGGTTATTTTATTGTTGATATAACGGTATTTGCAGCGTTTTTTCATAGTTTGTTCTTGTAAACTGTAGCGTTTATTGTATATATACAAGTAATTTTACTTATCATATTTGCTAATAAACCATAAAATGTATTGTTTTTTCCAATGATATTAGCTATTTATCGGTGATATATAGCTGTTTACCTACAATGAAGTATACAATCCTCTTTTTAGAACATTACACCTATAAGTAGATTACTTACATTTTAAGCTAATAATTAGAAGAGTATAGAGGTTATTTTATTGTGAATGAACGTTATATTGCAGAGCGTTTTTCCCATAGTTTCTTGCAAACTGTAGCGTTATTGTAATATATACAAAGTATTTTAATTGACTTTAGGCATATTGCTATAAACCCATAAAATTGTAGTGTTTTTATCAATGATATTATCTAGTTTATCAGTGATATATAGCTTGTTTTCCCTACAATTGAAAGTATCAATCCTCTTTTTTAGAACAATTCTAGCACTATAAAGTAGCTTACATATATTTAAGATAATATAGCTTAATAGCTTAATCGACATTAAGCATATAAATGGAAGATATAGGTTTTTATTGTGATATAACGTTCTATTGCAAGCGTTTTTCGTAGTTTTTCTTCGTGCAAACTGTAGCGTTATTGTATTAATACAAGTCGTTTTTTACTTATCATATTGTATAACACATAAAATGTAGTTTTTTTCAATGATTTTAGCTAGTTAATCCGTGAAGAGTTGTTTTTTTGCTCTCCAATTGAAGTATATTCTTTATACTGTAGCTAAATAGCCTTTGATATTTGCTACAACTATCTTTTACAATTAATAGCTAAAAATATTATTTTTGCATGAAATTTAGATCTCAATTTTAATCTACAAACCATATTTTTTCCTATAAAAAATGTCGAATTTGACATTATTCAGCACTTTTACAAAACTATATTTTTCAAATATGAATGAAACTTAAAATGTGTATTTTTCAATAAAAAAATTATGTTTCATTTTATCTTCGAACACTGTTTTTTTTTTCAGTGTTTTAATGTAATATTTTGAGGGCTAAAAATGTCTTGACTTATTCAGCCCTTTTTTTGATAGAGAATAAAAATGTGGTAATTATAGTTTTTTCGTAAGAAATTGCTATTTTAAACTACTGTAAGCTTATAATATGAGTTTGAGACTCTATATTGTGATAAATTGTATATTACACGTGTTTTTCATAAGTTTGTTGTTAATTGTATTGTAATATCATATAGAATGAATTTACTTTATAATAATGCTTTATATACCCTCAAAATGTGTTTCTTTTTAATGATTTTAGCTAGTTGTCGGTATATATAGCTGTTTTCCCTACAAATTGAAGTAGACAATACCTTTTTTAGAATAATTTTGCACCTATAAGTAGCTACCTTACATAAGCTAATAAATAATAAGAGTAATGGGTTTTTTGTGATATAACGGTATTTGCAAGCGTTTTTTTTCATAGGTTTCGTGTAAACTGTAAGCGTTTTATTTATATATAGCAAGTAGTTTTACTTATCATATTTGCTATAAACACATAAAATGTATTGTTTCAATGATATAGCTAGTTATCGGTGATATAATAGCTGTTTTCCTGCAAATGAAGTATAAAATCCTTTTTTAGAATAATTTTTGCACCTATAAGTACCTTACATTACATTAAGCTGCTAATAGAAGATTAAAGAGGTTATTTTATATTGTATATAAAGGTTTATTGCAACGTTTTCATAGTTTCGTGTAACTGTTGCGTTATTGTATAATACAAGGAATTTTTCTTATTATATGTTATAAACACTAAACATGTAGTGTTTTTTTCAATGATTTTCGCTAGTTATCAGTGAGATTTTTTTTTTTTCAATTGAAGTATATTTCTTTATAATCTGTAGCTAAATAGCTTTTGGATATTTGCTACACTATATTTTACAAAATTAATAGCTAAAAAGATGTATTTTTTATCATGAAATTTAGATATCAATTTTATCTTAAAACGATGTTTTTTCAATATTTTAATGTATTTTTGAATTGCTAAAAATGTCGAAATTTTGACATTATTTCAGTCAATTTTACGACATCTATATTTTACAATATTATGCGGCTAAACTATACGTATTTTTCTTGAATTTAGGTATCAATTTTAATCTTAAACACGTTTTTTCAAGTATTTTAATGTATTTTTGAATGTCGAATTTGACATTATACAGCCCTCTTACACAACTATATTTTCAAATTATAGCTTAAAAATATGTAATTTTTCAATGAAATATTCGTACTCAATTTTATTCCTACAAAACAACGTTTTTTTCAGTGTTTTAATGTAGTTTTGAAGTGCTATAAAATGTCCAAAATTGACATATTCAGAGCCCTTATTTTGATAGAGGCATTCAAATGTGGTATTATAGTTTGTTTTTCGTTAGAACTTGCTATTTTAAAACTTACTGTAAGCTTTAATAGGGCTTTTGAGCACTTCTAATATTGTATACAATGGTAATATTACACTTGTTTTCATAGTTTCTTTTTAATTGCAAGGTTATATGATTAATAGAAGGAATTTACCGTATGATAATGCTTTATATACCCTCCAGATGGTGTCTTTTCAAAAATGATTTTGCTAGGTATCGTGATATATGCTGTTTTTTCTTTTCTACAATTTGAAGTATACAATCCTTTTTTTTAATAATTTGCACTATACGAGATACATTACATTACCAAATACATATAAAGTAATAGGTTAATTTATGATGATATAACGGTATATTGCAAGCGTTTTCCATAGTTTTCTTTTAACTGTAGCGTTATTGTATCTATACATTAATTTTACTATCATTTGCTATAAACCCATAAAAGGTAGTGTTTTCAATGATATTAGCTAATTATCGGTGAATCTAGCTTTTTCCTAAACAAATTGAAGTATAGAACCAATCCTCTTTTAGAACAATTATCACCTTAGTAGCTTACCCAAAATTACATAGCTAATAAATAGAAGATTTAATAGGTTTATTTATTGTGATATAACGGTATTTTGCAAGCGTTTTTTCATAGTTTTCTTGCAACTGTGGCGTTTATTGTATAAGTATACAAGTAGTTTACCTTATTCATATTGCTATAAACAACATAAATGTAGTGTTTTCAATGATTTTAGCTAGTTATCATTGAAGAGTTTTTTTTTCTACAATTGAAGTATATTTCTTTTTTTTTTTATAAATCTTTAGCTAAATAGCCTTTGATATTTGCTACAATATATTTTACCAAAATTAATTAGCTAAAATTGTATTTTGCATGAAATTTAGATATCTTTAATCTTAAAAACGATTATTTTTTTTCAAGTTTTTAATCGATTTTTGAAAGGCTAAAAAAGTCGATATTTGACCTAATTAAGCACTTTTACACAACTATATTTTTCAATATTATGAGCTTGAAAATATGTATTTTTCAATGAGATTTAGGTATCATATTAATCTTAATTTAAACCCCAAACCCGGGGTTTTTTTTTCAAGTATTTTAATGTATTTTTTAAGGGCTAAAAAATGTCCGAATTTTGACATTATTTAAGCACTTTTACAAGAACTATATTTTTACATAATATGAAACTTTAAAATATGTATTTTTTCATAAAATTAACGTATCAATTTTAATCTTAGAACACTGTTTTTTCAAGTGTTTTATGTATTTTTTGAGGGGCTAAATAATGTCGAAAATTTGACATTATTCAGCCTTTTTTTTGATAAGAAATTAAAATGTGTATATATTATAGTTGTTGTCTTAAGAAATTGCTATTTAAAATACGTAACTTATAATAGGAGTTTGAGACTCTATCTTGGTGAAAAAATTGTATCTTACACGTGTTTTTCATATTTTGTTGTTATTGTAATGTAATATCATTAATAAAGGAATTTACTTTATAATATGCTTTATACCGTCAACTTTGTTCTTTTAATGATTTTTAAGCTATTTCGGTGATATATAGCTGTTTCCCCTACAAATTGAAGTAGACAATCCTTTTTTTAGAATAATTGCACCTATAAGTAGTCTTACTTACATTAAGCTAATAAATAATAGAGTAATGGGTTATTTTTGTGATATAACGGTTATGCAAGCGTTTTTCATAGTTTCGTGTAAACTGTAGCGTATTGTATATATACAAGTAGTTTTCCTTATCAATATTGCTATAAACACATAAAGTGGTATTGTTTTCATGATATTAGGCTAAGTTATCGGTGATATATAGCTGTTTTCCCCCTGCAAATTCGAAGGTATAAAATCCTCTTTTTAGAATAATTTGGCACCTATAAGTACTTACTTTCATAAACTGATAATTAGAAGATTAGAGGTTATTTATTGTATACTTCAATTTGTAGGAAAACGACTATATATCACCGTAACTAGCTCTATTCATTGCAAACACTACATTTTTCTTGGTTTTATAGCACTATGAATAAGTAAAATTACTGTATATCTACAATAACGCTAACAGTTTACAAGAAACTATGAAAAACGCTTGCATATACCGTTATATCACAATAATAACCTATTACTGTTCTATTTAATTTGGTTAATGAATGTTAAGCTTCTTATAGGTGCAATTTATTTAAAACCAAAGGATTGTCTACTTCAATTTGTAGAAAACAGCTAGATATCACCGATAACTAGCTAAAATCAATTGAAAAAGAACACATTTTGAGGTATAAGCATTATCATCAATTCTAAAGAAACATAAAAGCATAAAATGTCGAAAATTGACCATTATTCAGCCCTTAATTTTGATAGAGAAATTCAAAATGTGATTATTATAGTTGTTTTCGTTAGAATTGCTATTTTAAACTACTGTAACTTATAATAGATTTGAGACTCTATCATTGTGATACAATGGTATAATTAACACCTTGTTTTTTCAATGCGTTTCTTTTTAATTGCGTGGTTATATGCATTAATAGAAGGAATTTACCTTATGATTATGCTTTATACCCTTCAAAATGTGTTCTTTTTCAATGATTTTTAAGCTTGGATCCGGTGATTATATACTGGTTTTCTTTTCTACAATTGAAGTATACAAGCCTTTTTTTTTACCTATTGCACTAGAAGAGGCTTACATTCCATTCTCAAATAAATATAAGAGTAATAGGTTATTTATTGTGATATAACGGTATATTGCAAGCGTTTTTCATAGTTTCGTTGTAAACTGTAGCGTTATTGTATATATACAGTAATTTTAATTATCATCTTGCGATAACCCGATAAAATGTAACTGTTTTCATCAATGATATTAGCTAGTTTATCGTGATATATAGCGGTTCCTACAAATTGAAGTACTACAATCCTCTTTTTTAGCACAATTACACCTAATAATTAGCTTACATTACATTAAGCTAATAATAGAAGATAATAGGTTTTTATTGTGATATACGGTATTGCAACGTTTTTCATATTTCCTGCAACTGTAGCGTTATTGTATATTCAAGTATTTTACTACTTATCATATTGCTATAAACCCATAAATGTGTGTTTTCAATGTCGTAGCTAGTTATCGGTATATATAATGCTTTTTTCCTACAAATTGAAGTATATAATCCTCCTTTTTAGAATAATTTTGCACCTATAAGTACCTTACTTACATTAAGCTGATAAATAGAAGATTAAGAGGTTATATTTATTGTATACAACGGTTTATTGCAAGCGTTTTTCATAGTTTTTCAGGTAAACTGAGCGTTATTGTTAATATACATAAGTAGTTTACTTATTATATTGTTATAAACACATAAATGTAGTGTTTTCATGATTTTAGCTAGTTAATCAGTGAAGAGTTTTTTTTTCTACAAATTGAAGTATATTTCTTTATAGCTGTAGCTAAATACTTTGATATTGCTACAACTATACTTTACAAAATTAAAATTTCTAAAAAGATGTATTTTTTCTGAAATGTAGATATCAATTTTAATCTTAAAAACGAGTGTTTTTGCCAAGTATTTTATGTATTTTGAAAGGCTAAAAAATTCGACATTTGACATATTTAGCACTTTTTACACAACTATATTTTTCAATATTATGAGCGTAAAATATGTATTTTTTTTCTGAAATTTAGGTACAAATATTAATCTTAATACAACGTTTTTCAAGTATTTTAATGGATTTTTATTAAGGCTAAAAATGTCCGAATTTGACATTATTCAGCACCTTTACAAAGCTAATATTTTCATATTAGACTTAAATATGTATTTTTCATAAAAATATGTATCAAGTTTAATGCTTAAAACAACGTTTTTTTCAAGTGTTTTAAACTGTATTTTTGAAGGGCTAAAAAAATGGTCGAAAATTGACCTTATTCGCCCTTTTTTTGATAGAGAAAATTAAAATGTGGTATTATAGTTGTTTTCCGCGTAAGACATTGCTATTTTAAAACTGTAAAACTTATAAATGGAGTTTTTGAGACTCTATATTGTTGAAAAATTGTATATTACACGTGTTTTTTTCTAGTTTGTTGTTAATTGTAGTGTATATCATTAATAGAAGAATTTACTTTATAATAATGCTTTATAACCCTCAAATGTGTTCTTTTTATGATTTTAGCTAGTTTCGTGATATATTAGCTGTGTTTTCCTACAACTTGAAGTAGACAATCCTTTTTTAGAATATTTGCACCTATAATAGCTTACATTAACATTAAGCTAATAGATCAAATAAACTCCATCAATCAAGCTAAGTCTGAGTAATTGGGTTTATTTTGTGATATACGTTTATTGCTAAGCGTTTTTCATAGTTGCGTGTAAACTGTAGCGTTGTGTATATATACAAGTATTTTAACTTATCATATTTGCTATAACTAAATAAAAATGTATTGTTTTTAATGATATTAGCTAGTTATCGGTGATATTATAGTTGTTTTTTCCTGCAATATGAGTATAAAATCCTCTTTTTAGAATATTTGCACCTATAAGTAGCTTACATTACATTAAGCTGATAAATAGAAGATTAAAGTTTATTTATTGTGATATAAAGTTTATTACAAGCGTATTTTCATAGTTTTCGTGTAAACTGTAGCGTTATTGTATATATACAAGTAGTTTTAACTTATTATATTGTTATAAACACATAATATGTAGTGTTTTCATGATTTTAGCTAGTTATCAGTGAAAGAGTTTTTTTTTTTCTACAAATTGAAGTATATTCTTTATATCTGTAGCTAAATAGCTTTTGATATTTGCTACACTATATTTTTAACAAAATTAATAGCTAAAAAGATGTTTTTTCATGAAATGTAGATATCAATTTTAATCTTAAAACGATGTTTTTCAAGTATTTTAATGTATTTTTGAAAGGCTAAAAATGTCGAATTTGACATTATTCACGCAATTTTACACATACTATATTTACATATTATGAGCTTAAAATACGTATTTTTTCATGAAATTAGGTACCAATTTTAATCTTAAAAAAACAACATTTTTTCAAGTATTTTAATGTATTTTTGAAGTTGTCGAAAAATTTGACATTATTCAGCCACTTTTACACAACTATATTTTACAATATTATGATCTTAAAATATGTATTTTCATAAATTTATGTATCAATTTTATTCCTAAAAACAACTTTTTTCAGTGTTTTTAATGTTATTTTTGAAGTGCTATAAAATGTCGAAAATTGACATTATTCACCCTTATTTTTGATAGAGAAATTCAAAATGTGGTATTATAGTGTTTTTCGTTAGATAATTGCTTATTTTAAACTACTGTAAGCTTATAATAGGAGTTTGAGACTCTATATTGTGATACACTGGTATATTACACTTGTTTTTTTTATAGTTTCTTTTAATTGCAGTGTTATTTATTATAGTAAAGGAATTTACCTTATGATATGCTTTATACCCTCAAAATGTGTTCTTTCAATGATTTTCGCTAGTTATCGGTGATATAAATCTGTTTTTCTACAAATTGAGTATACAATCCTTTTTTTAAAATAATTTGCACCTATAAGAATCTTACTTACATTACCAAAATAATAATAGAGTAATAGTTCTCTTATTGTGATATAACGGTCATATTGCAAGCGTTTTTCATAGGTTTTTCTTGTAAACTGTCGCGTTATTGTATAAACAGTAATTTTACTTATCATATTGCTATAAGAACCCATAAAATGTATGTTTTTCAATGATATTAGCTATTATCGGTGATATATAGCTGTTTTTTTCTACAAATTGAATATACATCCTCTTTTTAGAACGATTATCACCTATAAGTATCTTACATTACATTAAGCTACTAAATAGAAGATAATAGGTTATTTATTGTGTATAAGGTTTATTAGGCAAGCGTTTTTCATAGTTTCTTCTTGCAAACTGTAGCGTTATTGTATATATACAAGTATTTTTACTTATCATATTGCTATACACACATAAAATGTAGTGTTTTCCATTATTTTAGCTAGTTATCAAGTGAAGAGTTGTTTTTTTCTACAAAGTGAGTATATTTTCCTTATATCTGTTAGCTAATAGCCTTTGATATTTGCTCAACTATATTTTACAAAATTAAATAGCTAACAAATGTATTTTGTCATGAAATTTAGATATCAATTTTAATCTTAAAAAACAATATTTTTTTCAAGTATTTTAATGTTTTTGAAAGGCTAAAATCGTATCAATATTTGACCATATTAAGTCACTTTTTACACAACTATATTTTTCAATATATGACTTAAATATGTATTTTTCATGAAATTTAGGTATCAATATTAATCTTAATAACAACGTTTTTCAAGTATTTATGAATGTAATTTTATAAGTGGCTAAAAAATGTCCTAATTTGACATTATTCAGCACTTTTACAACTATCTTTTCAATATTATGAACTTAAAATATTTATTTTTCATAAAAATTATGTATCAATTTATCTAGAAACAACCGTTTTTCAAGTGTTTAATGTTTTTTTGAGGGCTAAAAAAAGTCGAAAATTGACATTATTCTCCCTTTTTTTTGATAGAGAAATTAAAATGTGGTATTATCTTTTTTTTCGAAGATTGCTAATTTAACACTACTGTAGCTTATACTACGAGTTTGGAGACTCTATATTGTGAAAATTGTATATTACACGTGTTTTTTTCCGATAGTTTGTTGTTAATTGTATGTAATACATTATAGAAGAATTTCTTTATAATAATGCTTTATACCCTCAAAATGTGTTCTTTTATGATTTTTAGCTAGTTTCGGTGATATATAGCTGTTTTCCTACAAATTGAATTAAACAATCCTTTTTTTAGAATAATTTGCACCTATAATAGCTTACATTACATTAATCTAATAAATATAGAGTAATGGTTATTTTTGTGATATAACGGTATATTGCAAGCGTTTTTCATAGTTTCGTGTAAACTGTAGCGTTATTGTATATATACAAGTAGTTTTACTTATCATATTGCTATAAACACATAAAATGTATTGTTTTCAATGATATTAGCTAGTTATCGGTGATATATAGCTGTTTTCCTGCAAATTGAAGTATAAAATCCTCTTTTTAGAATAATTTGCACCTATAAGTAGCTTAAATTACATTAAGCTGATAAATAGAAGATTAAGAGGTTATTTATTGTGATATAAAGGTTTATTGCAAGCGTTTTTCATAGTTTCGTGTAAACTGTAGCGTTATTGTATATATACAAGTAGTTTTACTTATTATATTGTTATAAACACATAAAATGTAGTGTTTTCAATGATTTTAGCTAGTTATCAGTGAAGAGTTTTTTTTTTTCTACAAATTGAAGTATATTTCTTTATATCTGTAGCTAAATAGCTTTTGATATTTGCTACAACTATATTTTACAAAATTAATAGCTAAAAAGATGTATTTTTCATGAAATGTAGATATCAATTTTAATCTTAAAAACGATGTTTTTCAAGTATTTTAATGTATTTTTGAAAGGCTAAAAAAGTCGAAATTTGACATTATTAAGCACTTTTACACAACTATATTTTTCAATATTATGAGCTTAAAATATGTATTTTTCATGAAATTTAGCTATCAATATTAATCTTAATAACAACGTTTTTTCAAGTTTTTTAATGTATTTTTTAAGGGCTAAAAAATGTCCGAATTTGACTTTATTCAGTACTTTTACAAAACTATATTTTACAATATTATGAACTTAAAATATGTATTTTTCATAAAAATTATGTATCAATTTTAATCTTAGAAACAACGTTTTTTCAAGTGTTTTAATGTATTTTTGAGGGACTAAAAAATGTCGAAAATTGACATTATTCAGCCCTTTTTTTGATAAAGAGATTAAAATGTGGTATTATAGTTGTTTTCGTAAGAAATTTCTATTTTAAACTACTGTAAGCTTATAATAGGAGTTTGAGAATCTATATTGTGATAAAATTGTATATTATACGTGTTTTTCATAGTTTGTTGTTAATTGTAGTGTAATATCATTAATAGAAGGAATTTACTTTATAATAATGCTTTAAACCCTCAAAATGTGTTCTTTTTAATGATTTTAGCTAGTTATCGGTGATATATAGCTGTTTTCCTACAAATTGAAATAGAAAATCCTTTTTTTAGAATAATTTGCACCTATAAGTAGCTTACATTACATTAAGCTAATAAATAATAGAGTAATGGGTTATTTTTGTGATAAAACGGTATATTGCAAGCGTTTTTCATAGTTTCGTGTAAACTGTAGCGTTATTGTATATATACAAGTAATTTTACTTATCATATTGCTATAAACACATAAAATATATTGTTTTCAATGATATTAGCTAGTTATCGGTGATATATAGCTGTTTTTCTGCAAATTGAAGTATAAAATCCTCTTTTTAGAATAATTTGCACCTATAAGTAGCTTACATTACATTAAGCTGATAAATAGAAGATTAAGAGGTTATTTATTGTGATATAAAGGTTTATTGCAAGCGTTTTTCATAATTTCGTGTAAACTGTAGCGTTATTGTATATATACAAGTAGTTTTACATATTATATTGTTATAAACACATAAAATTTAGTGTTTTCAATGATTTTAGCTAGTTATCAGTGAAGAGGTTTTTTTTTTCTACAAATTGAAGTATATTTCTTTATATCTGTAGCTAAATAGCTTTTGATATTTGCTACAACTATATTTTACAAAATTAATAGCTAAAAAGATGTATTTTTCATGAAATGTAGATATCAATTTTAATCTTAAAAACGATGTTTTTCAAGTATTTTAATGTATTTTTGAATTGCTAAAAAATGTCGAAATTTGACATTATTCAGCAATTTTACACATCTATATTTTACAATATTATGAGCTAAAAATACGTATTTTTCATGAAATTTAGGTATCAATTTTAATCTTAAAAACAACGTTTTTTCAAGTATTTTAATGTATTTTTGAAATGTCGAAATTTGACATTATTCAGCACTTTTACACAACTATATTTTACAATATTATGAGCTTAAAATATGTAATTTTCATGAAATTTATGTATCAATTTTATTCCTAAAAACAACGTTTTTTCAAGTGTTTTAATGTATTTTTGAAGTGCTATAAAATGGCGAAAATTGACATTATTCAGCCCTTATTTTGATAGAGAAATTCAAAATGTGGTATTATAGTTGTTTTCGTTAGAAATTGCTATTTTAAACTACTGTAAGCTTATAATAGGAGTTTGAGACTCTATATTGTGATACAATGGTATATTACACTTGTTTTTCATAGTTTCTTTTTAATTGCAGTGTTATATCATTAATAGAAGGAATTTACCTTATGATAATGCTTTATACCCTCAAAATGTGTTCTTTTCAATGATTTTAGCTAGTTATCGGTGATATATAGCTGTTTTCTACAAATTGAAGTATACAATCCTTTTTTTTAAATAATTTGCACCTATAAGAAGCTTACATTACATTAACCAAATAAATATAAGAGTAATAGGTTATTTATTGTGATATAACGGTATATTGCAAGCGTTTTTCGTAGTTTCTTGTAAACTGTAGCGTTATTGTATATATACAAGTCATTTTACTTATCATATTGCTATAAACCCATAAAATGTAATGTTTTCAATGATATTAGCTAGTTATCGGTGATATATAGCTGTTTTCCTACAAATTCAAGCATAAAATCCTCTTTTTAGAACAATTAGCACAATAAGTAGCTTACATTACATTAAGCTAATAAATAGAAGAGTAATAGGATATTTATTGTGATATAACGGTATATTGCAAGCGTTTTTCATAGTTTCTTGCAAACTGTAGCGTTATTGTATATATACAAGTAGTTTTACTTATCATATTGCTGTAAACCAATAAAATGTAGTGTTTTCAATGATTTTAGCTAGTTATCAGTGAAGAGTTGTTTTTTTCTACAAATTGAAGTATATTTCTTTATATCTGTAGCTAAATAGCCTTTGATATTTGCTACAACTATATTTTACAAAATGAATAGCTAAAAATATGTATTTTGCATGATATTTAGATATCAATTTTAATCTTATAAACAATATTTTTTCAAGTATTTTAATGTATTTTTGAAAGGCTAAAAAAGTCGAAATTTGACATTATTAAGCACTTCTACACAACTATATCTTACAATATTATGAGCTTAAAATATGTATTTTTCATGAAATTTAGATATCAATATTAATCTTAATAACAACGTTTTTTCAAGTATTTTAATGTATTTTTTAAGGGCTAAAAAATGTCCGAATTTGACATTATTCAGCACTTTTACAAAACTATATTTTACAATATTATGAACTTAAAATATGTATTTTTCATAAAAATTATGTATCAATTTTAATCTTAGAAACAACGTTTTTTCAAGTGTTTTAATGTATTTTTGTGGGGCTAAAAAATGTCGAAAATTGACATTATTCAGCCCTTTTTTTGATAGAGAAATTAAAATGTGGTATTATAGTTGTTTTCGTAAGAAATTGCTATTTTAAACTACTGTAAGCTTATAATAGGAGTTTGAGACTCTATATTGTGATAAAATTGTATATTACACGTCTTTTTCATAGTTTCTTGTTAATTGTAGTGTAATATCATTAATAGAAGGAATTTACTTTATAATAATGCTTTATACCCTCAAAATGTGTTCTTTTTAATGATTATAGCTAGTTATCGGTGATATATAGCTGTTTTCCTACAAATTGAAGTATACAATCCTTTTTTTAGAATAATTTGCACCTATAAGTAGCTTACATTACATTAAGCTAATAAATAATAGAGTAATGGGTTATTTTTGTGATATACGGTATATTGCAAGCGTTTTTCATAGTTTCGTGTAAACTGTAGCGTTATTGTATATATACAAGTAGTTTTACTTATCATATTGCTATAAAACAATAAAATGTATTGTTTTCATGATATTAGCTAGTTATCGGTGATATATAGCTGTTTGTCCTGCAAATTGAAGTGATAAAACCTCTTTTTAGAATAATTTGCACCTATAAGTAGCTTACATTACATTAAGCTGATAAATAGAAGATTAAGAGGTTATTTATTGTGATATAAAGGTTTATTGCAAGCGTTTTTCATAGTTTCGTGTAAACTGTAGCGTTATTGTATATATACAAGTAGTTTTACTTATTATATTGTTATAAACACATAAAAAGTAGTGTTTTCAATGATTTTAGGTAGTTATCAGTGAAGAGGTTTTTTTTTCTACAAATTGAAGTATATTTCTTTATATCTGTAGCTAAATAGCTTTTGATATTTGCTACAACAATATTTTACAAAATTAATAGCTAAAAATATGTATTTTTCATGAAATTTAGATATCAATTTTAATCTTAAAAACGATGTTTTTTCAAGTATTGTAGTAATGTATTTTTGAATTGCTAAAAAATGTCGATATACGAAATTATACAGCAATTTTACACAACTATATTTTACAATATTATGAGCTAAAAATACGTATTTTTCATGAAATTAAGGTATCAATTTTAATCTTAAAAACAACGTTTTTTGAAGTATTTTAATGTATTTTTGAAAACCTAAAAAATGTCGAAATTTGACATTATTCAGCACTTTTATACAACTATATTTTACAATATTATGAGCTTAAAACATTTTCATGAAATTTATGTATCAATTTTATTCCTAAAAACAACGTTTTTTCAAGTGTTTTAATGGATTTTTGAAGTGCTATAAAATGTCGAAAATTGACATTATTCAGCCCTTATTTTGATAGAGAAATTCAAAATGTGGTATTATAGTTTTTTTCGTTAGAAATTGCTATTTTAAACTACTGTAAGCTTATAATAGGAGTTTGAGACTCTATATTGTGATACAATGGTATATTACACGTGTTTTTCATAGTTTCTTGTTAATTGTAGTGTTATATCATTAATAGAAGGAATTTACGTTATGATAATGCTTTATACCCTCAAAATGTGTTCTTTTCAATGATTTTAGCTAGTTATCGGTGATATATAGCTGTTTTCCTACAAATTGAAGTATACAATCCTTTTTTTAGAATAATCTGCACCTATAAGTAGCTTACATTACATTCAGCTAATAAATAGAAGAGTAATAGGTTATTTATTGTGATATAACGGTAGATTGCAAGCATTTTTCATAGTTTCTTGTAAACTGTAGCGTTATTGTATATATACAAGTAGTTGTACTTATCATATTGCTATAAACCCATAAAATGTAGTGTTTTCAATGATTTTAGCTAGTTATCAGTGACGAGTTGTTTTTTTTACAAATTGAAGTATATTTCTTTATATCTGTAGCTACATAGCTTTTGATATTTGCTACAACTATATTTTACAAAATTAATAGCTAAAAATATGTATTTTTCATGAAATTTTGATATCAATTTCAATCTTAAAAATTATGTTTTTTCAAGTATTTTAATGTATTTTTGAATTGCTAAAAAATGTCGATATACGAATTTATGCAGCAATTTTACACAACTATATTTTACAATATTATGAGCTAAAAATACGTATTTTTCATGAAATTAAGGTATCAATTTTAATCTTTAAAAAAACGTTTTTTTAAGTATTTTAATGTATTTTTGAAAGCCTAAAAAATGTCGAAATTTGACATTATTCAGCACTTTTATACAACTATATTTTACAATATTATGATCTTAAAACATTTTCATGAAATTTATGTATCAATTTTATTCCTAAAAACAACGTTTTTTCAAGTGTTTTAATGTATTTTTGAAGTGCTATAAATGTCGAAAATTGACATTATTCAGCCCTTATTTTGATAGAGAAATTCAAAATGTGGTATTATAGTTGTATTCGTTAGAAATTGCTATTTTATACTTCTGTAAGCTTATAATAGGAGTTTGAGACTCTATATGGTGATACAATTGTATATTACACGTGTTTTTCATAGTTTCTTGTTAATTGTAGCGTTATATCATTAATAGAAGGAATTTACCTTATGATAATGCTTTATACCCTCAAAATGTGTTTGTTTTTTATGATTTTAGCTATTTATTGGTGATATATAGCTGTTTTCCTACAAATTGAAGTATACAATCCTTTTTTTAGAATAATTTGCACCTATAAGTAGCTTACATTACATTAAGCTAATAAATAGAAGAGTAATAGGTTATTTATTGTGATATAACGGTATATTGCCAGCGATTTTCATAGTTTCTTGTAAACTGTAGCGTTATTGTATATATAAAAGTAGTTTTACTTATCATATTGCTATAAACCCATAAAATGTAGTGTTTTCAATGATTTTAGCTAGTTATCAGTGAGGATTTGTTTTTTTCTACAAATTGAGGTATATTTCTTTATATCTGTAGCTAAATAGCCTTTGATATTTGCTACAACTATATTTTACAAAATTAATAGCTAAAAATATGTATTTTGCATGAAATTTAGATATCAATTTTAATCTTAAAAACAATATTTATTCAAGTATTTTAATGTATTTTTGAAAGGCTAAAAATGTCTAAATTTGACATTATTCAGCACTTTTACACAACTGTATTTTACAATATTATGAGCTTAAAATATGTATTTTTCATGAAATTTAGGTATCAATTTTAATATTAATAACAACGTTTTTTCAAGTATTTTAATGTATTTTTTAAGGGCTAAAAAAAGGCCGAATTTGACATTATCAGCACTTTTACAAACTATATTTTACATATTATGAATTAAATATATATTTTTCTGAAATTATGTTCAATTTATCTTGAAACAAGTTTTTCAAGTGTTTAATGTATTTTGAGGGGCAAAAAAACGTCGAAAAAATTTTTAATTTTTTTTAAA
>JACEEZ010022751.1:20512-37020 GCA_016584305.1 Chionoecetes opilio
TTGAGTTTGGTTTTATTGTGAAAAGGTAATTCACTTTTTTTTCATAGTTTTTTTTTTTAATTAGGTTTAAATTTTTAATAAAGGGAATTTACTTATATATGCTTAAACCCTAAAATGTGTTTTTCAATGATTTTATTTGGTATCGTGATATATGCTGTTTCTAAAAATTGAAGTATACAATCCTTTTTTAAAAATTGCACCTATAGAGCTTAAATTACATTAACCAAAAAATAAGAGTAATAGGTTTATTATTGTGATATAACGGTATATTGCAAGCGTTTTTTTCATAGTTTTTTTGTAAACTGTAGCGTTTTTGTTATATACAAGAAATTTTTACTTATCATATTGCTATAAACCCATAAAATGTAGTGTTTTCAATGATATTACTAGTTATCGGTGATATATAGCTGTTTACCTAAAAATTTGAAGTATACAATCCTCTTTTTTAGAACAATTAGCACCTATAAGTAGTTTACATTACATTAACTAAAAAATAGAAGAGTAATAGGTTATTTATTGTGATATAACGGTATATTGCAAGCGTTTTTCATAGTTTCTTGAAAACCCGTAGCGTTATTGTATATATACAAGTAATTTTACTTATCATATTGCTATAAACCCCATAAAATGTAGTTTTTTCAATGATATTAGCTAGTTATCGGTGATATATAGCTGTTTTCCTACAAATTGAGTATACAATCCTCTTTTAGAAACAATTAGCCCCTATAAGTAGCTTACATAATATTAAATAATATAGCTTATAGCTATTACTTAAGCTAAAAATAGAAGAGTAATAGGTTATTATTGTGATATAAGGGTATATTGCAAGCGTTTTTCATAGTTTCTTGCAAACTGTAGCGTTTTGTATATATATACAAGTAGTTTTACTTATCATATTCCCTATAAACACAAAAAATGTAGTGTTTTCAATGATTTTAGTTAGTTATCAGTGAAGAGTTGTTTTTTTCTACAAATTGAAGTATATTTCTTTATATCTGTAGCTAAATAGCCTTTGATATTTTCTACAACTATATTTTACCAAAAATTTAAAAGCTAAAAATATGTATTTTGCATGAAATTTAGATATCAATTTTAATCTTAAAAACAATATTTTTTTTTTTAAGTATTTTAATGTATTTTGAAAGGCTAAAAAGTCGAAAATTTTACATTATAAGCACTTTTACACAACTATATTTTTCAATATTATGAGCTTAAAATATGTATTTTTCATGAAATTTAGGTATCAATTAATCTTAAACAACGTTTTTTCAAGTATTTTAATGTATTTTTTAAGGGCTAAAAAATGTCCGAATTTGACATTATTCAGCACTTTTACAAAACTATACTTTACAATATTATGAACTTAAAATATGTATTTTTCATAAAAATGATGTATCAATTTTAATCTTAGAAACAACGTTTTTTCAAGTGTTTTAATGTATTTTTGAGGGGCTAAAAAATGTCGAAAATTGACATTATTCAGTCCTTTCTTTGATAGAGAAATTAAAATGTGGTATTATAGTTTTTTCGTAAGAAATTGCTATTTTAAACTACTGTAAGCTTATAATAGGAGTTTGAGACTCTATATTGTGATAAAATTGTATATTACACGTGTCATAGTTTGTTGTTAATTGTAGTGTAATATCATTAAGAGAAGGAATTTACTTTATAATAATGCTTTATACCGTCAAAATGTGTTCTTTTTAATGATTTTAGCTAGTTATCGGTGATATATAGCTGTTTTCCTACAAATTGAAGTAGACAATCCTTTTTTTAGAATAATTTGCACCTATAAGTAGCTTACATTACATTAAGCTAATAAATAATAGAGTAATGGGTTATTTTTGTGATATAACGGTATATTGCAAGCGTTTTTCATAGTTTCGTGTAAACTGTAGCGTTATTGTATATATACAAGTAGTTTTACTTATCATATTGCTATAAACACATAAAATGTATTGTTTTCAATGATATTAGCTAGTTATCGGTGATATATAGCTGTTTTCCTGCAAATTGAAGTATAAAATCCTCTTTTTAGAATAATTTGCACCTATAAGTAGCTTACATTACATTAAGCTGATAAATAGAAGATTAAGAGGTTATTTATTGTATACATCAATTTGTAGGAAAACAGCTATATATCACCGATAACTAGCTAATATCATTGAAAACACTACATTTTATGGGTTTATAGCAATATGATAAGTAAAATTACTTGTATATATACAATAACGCTACAGTTTACAAGAAACTATGAAAAACGCTTGCAATATACCGTTATATCACAATAAATAACCTATTACTCTTATATTTATTTGGTTAATGTAATGTAAGCTTCTTATAGGTGCAATTTATTTAAAAAAAAAAAGGATTGTATACTTCAATTGTAGGAAAAAAGCTATATATCACGATAACTAGCTAAAATCATGAAAAGAACACATTTTTGAGGGTTTAGAAAGCATTATTCAGCAATTATAAAAGAACATAAAGCATTTAAAATGTCGAAAATTGACATATATTCAGCCCTTATTTTGATAGAGAAAAATCAAAATGTGGTATTATACGTTGTTTTTGTTAGAAATTGCTTATTTTAAACTACTGTAAGCATCATAATAGGAGTTTTGAGACTCTATATTGTGATACAAGTATATTAACTTGTTTTTCATAGTTTCTTTTTTAATTGCAGTGTTATATTCATTAATAGACGGAATTTTTGTACCTAATGATAATGCTTTATTACCCTCAAAATGTGTTTCTTTTCAATGATTTAGCTTGGTCTCCGGTGATATATAAGCTGTTTTCTACAAATGAAGTATACAAGCCTTTTTTTTAAATAATTTGCACCTATAAGAAGCTTCATTACATTAACCAAATAAATATAAGAGTAATAGGTTATTTATTGTGATATAACGTATATTGCAAGCGTTTTCATAGTTTCTTGTAAACTGTAGCGTTATTGTATTATACAAGTAATTTTTACTATCATATTGCTATAAAAACCCATAAATGTACGTGTTTTCAATGAAATAGCTAGTTATCGGTGATATATAGCTGTTTACCTACAAATTGAAGTATACACATCTCTTTTTAGAACACCTTAGCACCTATAAGTAGTTACATTACATAAGCTATAAATAGAAGAGAATAGGTTATTTATTTGATATAACGGTATATTGCAAAGGCGTTTTTTTATAGTAGGTTTCTTGTAAACTGTAGCGTTATTGTAATAACAAGTAATTTTACCTTATGATTATTGATATTAAACCTCATAAATGTAGTGTTTTCAATGCTATTAGCTAGTTACGGTGATATATAGCTGTTTTCTACAAAATTGAAGATACAATCCTCTTTTAGAACAATTCGCACCTATAAGTAGCGTCACAATATTATTAAGATAATAGTTAATAGCTTAATATACATTAAGCTAATAAATAGAAGAGTATAGGTTATTATTGTGGATATAACGGTATATTGCAAGCGTTTTTCATAGTTCTTGCTAAACTGTAGCGTTATTGTATATATACAGTAGTTTACTTATCAATTGGCTTTATAAGCACATAAAATGTAGTGTTTTCAATGATTTTAGCAGTATCAGTGAAGAGTTGTTTTTTTCACAAATTGAAGTATATTTCTTTATATCTGTAGCTAAATAGCCTTTGATATTTGCTACAAACTATATTTACAAAATTAATAGTAACCAATATGTATTTTGCAAAGAAATTTAGATATCACTTTTAAACTTAAAAACAAATATTTTTCAAGTATTTTAATAATTTTTTTTTTTTGAAAGGCTAAAAAGTCGAAAATTTGACATTGTTAAGCACTTTTACACAACTATATTTTTCAATATTATGAGGTTAAAATAGTATTTTTATCATGAAATTTAGGTATCAATATTAAATCTAATAAACAACGTTTTTTCAAGTATTTTAATGTATTTTTTAAGTGCTAAAAAATGTCCGAATTTGACATTATCAGCAATTTTACAAAAAACTATACTTACAATATTATGAACCTTAAAATATGTAGTTTTCATAAAAAAGTATGTCCAATTTAATCTTAGAAAGAAAACAAAAGTTTTTCAAGTGTTTTAAGTATTTTGAGGGCTAAAAAATGTCGAAATTGACATTATAGCCCTTTTTTTGATAGAGAAATAAAATGTGGTATTATGTTTTTCGTAAGAATTCGCGATTTAAAATACGTAAGCTTATTTAATAAGAGTTTGAGATCTATATTGTGATTAAAAATTGTATATTACACGTGTTTTCATTAGTTTTGTTGTTAATTGTAGTGTAATTATCATTAATAGAAGGAATTTACTTTATAATAATGCTTATACTCAAAATGTGTTCTTTTTAATGATTTTAAGCTAGTTATCCGTGATATATAGCTTGTTGTCCTACAATTGAAGTAGACAATCCTTTTTTTAGATACTTTGGCACTATAAGTAGCTTACATTACATTAAGCTAATAAATAATAGAGTAATGGGTTATTTGTGAGATAACGGTATATGCAAGCGTTTTTCATAGTTTCGTGTAAAACTGTAGCGTTATTGTATTATATATGACAAGTAGTTTACTTCTATATTGCTATAAAACACATAAAAGGTACTGGTTTTCAATGATTATTAGCTATTATCCGGTGATTATATAGCGTTTCTGCAAATTGAAGTATAAATCCTCTTTTTAGAATAATGCACCTATAAGTAGCTTACATTACATTAAGCTGATAATAGAAGATTAAGAGGTTATTTATTGGTATGCTCAATTTGTAGGAAAAAACAGCATATATATCACCGATAACTAGCTAATATCATTGAAAACACTACATTTTATGGGTTATAGCAATATGTAAGTAAAATTACTTGTATATATACAATATAACGCTACAGTTAACAAGCAACTATGAAAAAACGCTTCTGCACTATACAGTTATATCACAATAAAATTAACCTATTATCTTAATTTATTGGTTAATGTAATGTAAGCTCTTATAGGTGCAATTTATTAAAAAAAAAATGCTTGTATACTTCATTATGTGAAAACAGCTAATCTCCTCCCCTCCCCCCCGAAGACTAGCTAAAATCATGACAAAGAACCAAATTTATGAGGGTATTATTAACATAAGCATTATCAGCATTATAAAAGGAACATAAGCATAAAATGTGTGAAAATTGACATTATTCAGCCCTTATTGATAGAGAAATCAAATGTGGTATTAAGTTGGTTTTCGTTAGGGAAATTGCTATTAAAAACCTACTTTAAGCTTATAATAGGAGTTTGAGACTCTATATTGTGTACAATGGTATATTCACAATTGTTTTTCATTAGTTTCTTTTTAATTGCAGTGTTATATTCATTAATAGAAGAATTTACCTTATGATAATTGCTTTATACCCTCAAAATGTGTTCTTTTCAATGATTTTCAGCTTGTATCGTGATAATAGCTGTTTTCTACAAATTGAGTGTTATACAATCCTTTTTTTAAATAATTTGCACCTATAAGAGCGTACATTACATTAACCAAATAAATATAAGAGTAATAGGTTATTTATTGTGATTAACGGATATTGCAAGCGTTTTTCATTAGTTTCTTGTAACTGTAGCGTATTGTAGATATACATGTAATTTTACTATCATATTGCTATAAACCCATAAAATGTAGTGTTTTCAATGATATTAGCTAGTTATCGGTGAAATTAGCTGTTTTCCTACAAATGAAGTATACAATCTCTTTTTAGAACAATTAGCACTATAAGTAAGCTACATTACATTAAGCTAATAAATAGAAGAGTAATAGGTTATTATGTGATATAACGTTATATTGCAAGCGTTTTTCATAGTTTCTTGCAAACTGTAGCGTTATTGTATATGTACAAGTAATTTACTTATCATAAACTGCTTAAACCATAAATGTAGGGGTTTCAATGATATTAGTATTATCTGTGATATATAGATGGTTTCCTACAAATTGAAAGTATACAATCTCTTTTTAGAAACAATTAGCCACCTATAAGTAGCTTACATTACATTAAGCTAATAAATAGAGAGTAATAGGTTATTATTTTGATTAACGGTATATTGCAAGCGTTTTCATAGTTTCTTGCAACCTGTAGCGTTATTGATATATACAAGTAATTTTACTACATATTGCTATAAATTTGACGTTATTAAGCACTTTTTACACAACATATTTGTCAATATTATGAGCTACAAAAAATATGTATTTTTCCTGAAATTTAGGTATCAATATTAATCTTAATAACAACGTTTTTTCAAGTATTTAATGTATTATTTAAGGGGCTAAAAAATGTTCGAATTTGACATATTCAGCACTTTACAAAACTATACCTTACAATATTATGAACTTAAAATATGTATTTTCATTAAAAATTATGTATCAATTTTAATCTTAGAACAACAACTTTTTTCACCAGTGTTTTAATGTATTTTGAGGGGCTCTAAAATGTCAAAATTGACCATTATTCAGCCCTGTTTGTGATGATAGAGAAATTAAAATGAGGTATTATAGTATTTCGTTAGAAATTGCTATTTTAAAACTACGTAAGCTTATATAGGAGTTTGAGACTCTATATTGTGAATAAAAATTGTATATGACACGTGTTTTTCATAGTTTGTGTTAATTGTAGGTTAATATCATAATAGAAGGAATTTACTTTTAATAATGCTTTATACCTCAAAATTGTGTCCTTTTTAATGAGTAAGCTAGTTACGGTGATATATAGCTGTTTTCCTACAAATTGAAGTAGGACAATCCTTTTTTTAGAATTAATTTGGCACTCTAAGTAGCTTACATTACATTAAGCTAATAAAATATAGAGTAATGGGTTATTTTGTGATATAACGGTAAATTTGCAAGCGTTTTTCTAGTTTCGTTAAACTGTAGGGCGTTTGTATATATACAAGTTAGTTTTATTATCATAGTGCTTGATAAACACATAAAATGTACTGTTTTCAATGATATTAGCTAGTATCGGTGATATATAGCTGGTTCCTGCAATTGAAGTATTATAAAATCCTCTTTTTAGAATAATTGGAACTATAAAGTAGCTTACATTACATTAAGTGATAAATAGAAGATTAAGAGGTTATTTATGTGATTATAAAGGTTTTATTGCAAGCGTTTGTATAGTTTCGTGTAAACTGTAGCGTTATTGTATATATAACAAGTGTTTACGTTATTATATTGTTATAAACACATAAAAAAGTAGTGTTGCAATGATTTAGCTAGTTATCAGTGAAGGAGTTTTTTTTTTCTACAACTTGAAGTATATTTCTTTATATCTGTAGCTAAATAGCTTTTGATATTTGCACAACTATATTTTACAAAATTAATAGCTTAAAAAGAATGTATTTCATGAAATGTAGATATCACTTTAATCTTAAAAACGATGTTTTTCAAGTATTTAAGAATATTTTTGAATTGCCTAAAAATGTCGACGAAATTGACATTATTGAGCAATTTTTACACATCTATATTTTACATATTATGAGACTAAAAATACGTCTTTTTCATGAAATTTAGGGATCAATTTTAATCTTAAAAACAACGTTTTTTCAAGTATTAATGTATTTTTGAAAGTATCGACATTTGGACATTATCAGCACTTTCTTACACAACTTAATTTACCAATATTATGAGCTTTAAAATAGTAATTTCATGAAAATTTATGGTATCAATTTTATTCCTAAAAACAACGTTTTTTCAAGTGTTTTAATATATTTTTGAAGTGCTATAAAATGGCTTTAAAATTGACATTATTCAGACCTTAGTTTGATAGAGAAATTCAAAATGTGGTATTATAGTTGTTTTTCGTTAGAAATTGCTATTTGAAAACTACGGTAAGGCTTAAATAGAGTTTTAGAGACTCTAATTGTGATACAATGGATATTCCACTGTTTTTCATATGTTTCTTTTTAAATTGCAGTGTTATATCATTAATAGAAGGAATTTACCTTATGGATAAGCTTATACCCTCAAAATGTGTTCTTTCAAGATTTTAGCTTGGGTATCGGTGATATATAGCTGTTTTCACAAATTTGAAAGATACAATCCTTTTTTTTAATAGTGCACCTATAAGAAGCCTTACATTTACATTAAACCAAATAACTATAAGAGAATAGGTTATTTATTGTGATATAAAGTATATTGCAAGCGTTTTTCATAGTTTCTGTGTAAACGTAGCGTTATTGTATATATATAAAGTAATTTTTACTTATCATATTGCTATAAAACCATAAAATGTAGTGTTTTCAATGATATTAGCTAGTATCGGTGATATATAGATTTTGGTTTCCCTACAAAATTGAAGTATACAATCCTCTTTTAGAAAGAATTAGCACCTATAAGTAGCTACATTAACATTAAGCTAATAAATAGAAGATATAGGTTAGTTATTGTGATATAACTTTATATTGCAAGCGTTTTTCATAGTTTCTTGCAAACTGTAGCGTTATTGTATATTGTACAAGTAATTTTACTTATTAATATTGCTATAAAACCCCTAAAATGTAGTGGTTTCAATGAATTAGCTAGTTATCGGTGATAATAGCTGTGTTTTACCCCCCTCCCCCTACAAATTGAAGTATTTACAATCCTCTTTTCTTTTTAGAACATTAGCACCTATAAGTAGTACATTACATTAAGCTAATAATGAAGGAGGTAATAGGTTATTTATGTGATATAACGGTATCTTGCAAGCGGTTTTTCATAGTTTTCTGGCAAACTGTAGCGTTAATTTTATATATACAAGTAATTTTATTATCCATATTGCTATAAACCCATATAAATTAGTGTTTTCAATGATATAGCTAGTTATCGGTGATATATAGCTGTTTTCCACAATTGAAGTATACAATCCTCTTTTTAGAACAATTAGCACCTATAAGTAGCTTACTATATATTAAGATAATATAGCTTAATAGCTTAATATACATTAAGCTAATAAAGAGAACGGAGTAATAGGTTATTTATTGTGATATAACGGTATATTGCAAGCGTTTTCATAGTTTCTGCAAAACTGTAGCGTTATTGTATATATATACAAAGTAGTTTTTACTTATAATATTGCTATAAACACATAAATGTAGGGTTCAATGATTTAGCTAGTTATCAGTGAAGAAGTGTTTTTTTTTCTACAATTTGAAGTTATATTTCTTATCTCTGTAGCTAAATAGCCTTTGATATTTGCTACAACTATATTTTACAAAATTAAAGCTAAAAATATGTATTTGCATGAAATTTAGATATCAATTTTAATCTAAAAACAATATTTTTCAAGTATTTTAATGGATGTTTGAAAGGCTAAAAAAGTCAAAATTTGGTCATAGTAAGCACTTTTACACAACTATATTTTTCAATATTTATGCAGCTTAAAATATGTATTTTTCATGAAAATTTAGGTATCAATATTTAATCTTAATAAACAACGTTTTTCAAGTATTTAAGTATTTTTTAAGGTAAAAAATGTCCGAATTGACATTATCAGCACTTTTACAAAACTAGTACTTTACAATATTATGAACTTAAAATATGTATTTTTCATAAAAAATATGTATCAATTTTAATCTTAGAAACAACGTTTTTTCCAAGTATTTTAATGTATTTTGAAGGGCTAAAAAATGTCGGAAAATTGACATTATCAGCCCTTTTTTTGATAGAGAAATTAAATGTGGTATTATAGTTTTTTCGTAAGAAAATTGCTATTTTAAACTACTGTAAGCTTATAATAGGAGTTGAGGACTCTTATATTGTGATAAAATTGTTATACACGTGTTTTAAATAGTTGTTGTTAATGGTAGGTAATATCATTCAATAGAAGGAATTTACTTTATAATAATGGCTTATACCCCTCTTCAAAATGTGGCTTTTTAATGATTTTAGTATGTTATCGGTGGTATATAGCTGTTTCCTACAAATGAAGTAGACAATCCTTTTTCTCAGAATAAAATTTGCACCTATAAAGTAGCTTAATACATTAAGATAATACATAATAGAGTCAATGGGGGGTATATTTTTGTGATATAACGGTATATTGCCCAAGCGTTTTTCATAGTTAGTGAAACTGTAGCGTTTATTGTATATATACAAGTAGTTTATTATCATATTGTATAAACACCATAAAAATGTATTGTTTTCACGATATTAGCTAGTATCGGTGAATTGCTGTTTTACTGCAAATTGAAGTATAAAAATCCTCTTTTGACTAATTTGCCACATAAGTAGCTTACATACATTAAGTGATAAATAGAAGCTAAAGAGGTTATTTATTGGATACTTCAATTATGTAGGAAAACAGCTATTATCACCGATAACTAGCTAATATCATTGAAAAACACTACATTTTATGGTTTATGTAGCACATCTGATAAGTAAAATTATTGTATATTACAATAAACGCTACAGTTTTACAAGAAACTATGAAAAACGCTTGCAATATACAGTTATATCACAATGAAATAACTATACTCTTATATTATTGGTTAATGTAAGTAAAGCTTCTTATAGTGCAAATTATTTAAAAAAAAAGGATTGTATACTTCAATTGTTAGAAAACAGCATATATCACCAAATAACTAGCTAAAATCATTGAAAAAACACATTGAGGGTATAAAGCCTTCTCAGCAATTATAAAAGAAAACATAAAGCATTAAAAATGTTCGAAAATTGACATATTCAGCCTGATTTGATAGAGAAATTCAAATGTGGTATTATCGTGTTTCGTTAGAAATTGCTATTTTAACACTACTGTAAGCTTATATAGGAGTTTGAGACTCTCTATTGTGATACAATGGTATATTACACTTGTTTCATATTTCTTTTAATGGCCACTGTTCTAGCATTAATAGAAGAATTTACCTGTATGATAATGCTGTATACCCTCAAATGTGTACTTATTCAATGATTTTAGCAGGGCGGATCGGTGATATATAGCTGTTTTCTACAAATTGAAGTATACAATCCTTTTTTTTAAATAATTTGCCACCTATAAGAAGCTTACATTACATTAACAAATAAATATACGGAGTAACAGGGTATTTATTGTGACCATAAACGGTATAATTGCAAGCGTTTTTTCAAGTTTCTTCGTAAAACTGTGCGTTAATTGTATATATACAAAGTAATTTTACTTATCAATTGCTATAAAACCCATAAAATGTAGTGTTTCAATGATATTAGCTAGTTCTAGTTATCGGTGATATATAGCTGTTTACCTATAAATTGAAGTATACAATCCTCTTTTTAGAAACAATTAGCACCTTAAGAGCGTACATACATTAAGCCTAATAAATAGAGAAGAATAGGTTATTTATTGTGAGTAATAACGGTATATTGCAAGCGGTTTTTTTCATAGTTTCTTGCAAAAACTGTAGCGTTATTGTATATATTATACAAGTAATTACTTATCATATTGCTATAAACCATTAAAATGTAGTGTTTTTCAATATATTAGATAGTTATGTGTGAAATATATAGATGTTTTCCTACAAATGAAGTATACAATCTCTTTTTAGAACAATTTAGCCCTAATAAGTAGCCTATACAATATATTAAGATAAATATGATTAATAGCTAATTACATTAGATAATAAATAACAAGAGTACTCAGTTTATTGTGATATAACCGGTCTATTGCAAGCGTTTTTTCATAGTTTCTTGCAAAACGTAGCGTTATTGTATATATATACAAGTAGTTTTACTATCTATTGCTATAAACACATAAAATGTGAGTGTTTTCAATGATTTTAGCTAGTATCAGTGAAGAGTTGTTTTTTTCTACAAATTGAGAATATATTTCTTTATATTGTAGGAAAATAGCCTTTGAATTTGCTACAATATATTTTACAAAAATTAATAGCTAAAAATATGTATTTTGCATGAAATTGTAGATATCAATTTTTAATCTTAAAAAACAATATTTTTTCAAGTATTAATGATTTTTGCAAAGGCTAAAAAGTCAAATTTGACATTATTAAGCACTTTTTACACAACTATATTTTTCAATATTATGAGGTAAAATATGTATTTTTCATGAAATTAGGTATCAATATTAATCTGTAAACAACGTTTTTTTTTCAAGTATTTTAATGTATTTATTTAAGGGCCTAAAAAATGTCCCGAATTGACATTATTCAGACTTTTACAAAAAATAATACTTACAATATTATGAACTTAAAAATATGTATTTTTCATAAAATTATGTATCAATTTTAATCTTAGAAACAACGTTTTTTTCAAGTGTTTAATGTATTTTTGAGGGGGCTAAAAATGTCGAAAAAGGACATATTCAGCCCTTTCCATTTTTTTTGATAGAAAAATTAAATGTGGTATTATATTTTTCGTAAGAAATTGCTATTTTAAATACTGTAAGCTTATAAAGGAGATTGAGAATTATATGTGATAAAATTGTATATTACACGTGTTTTTCATAGTTGTTTGTTAAATGTAGTGTAATATCATTAATAGAAGGAATTTACTTTATAATAATGCTTTATACCCTCAAATGTGTTCTTTTTAATGATTTTAGGGGGGGCTAGTTATCGGTGATATATAGCTGTTTTCCTACAAATTGAAGTAGACAATCCTTGTTTAGCATATTAGCACCTATAAGTAGTTACATACATTAAGCTAATAAATAATAGAGTAATGGTGATTTTTGTGATATAAACGGTATATTGCAAGCGTTTTCATAGTTTCGGTAAACTGTAGCGTTTATTAGCGTTATGTATATATACAAGTCAGTTTACTTATCCTATTTGCTATAAAACACATAAAATGTATGTTTTCAATGCTATTAGCTAGTTATCGGTGATATATAGGCTGTTTTCCTGCATTGAAGTATATAAACTCCTCTTTTTAGAATAAGTTCACCTATAAGTAGCTTACATTACATAAGCTGATAAATAGAGATTAAGAGGTTATTATTGTATACTTCATTTGTAGGAAAACAGCTATAATATCCCGATAACTAGATAATATCAATTGAAAAACACTTACATTTATGGGTATAGCAATATGATAAGTAAATTACTTGTATATATTACAATAAACGCTACAGTTTACAAGGAAACTATGAAAAAGCTTAGCAATATCCGATATCACAATAAATACCTATTACTTCTTATATTTATTGGGTTTAAATGTAATGTAAGCTTCTTATAGCTGCAATTTATTTAAAAAAAGGATTGTATACTTCAATTTGTAGAAAACAGCTATATATCACCGATTAACTAGCTAAAAATCAGGAGAAAAACACATTTTGAGCGGTATAAAGCATTATCAGCAATTATAAAAGAAACATAAGCATAAATGTCGAAAATTGATCTTATTCAGCCTCTTTATTTTGATTAGAGAAATTCAAAATGTGGTATTATAGTTGTTTTTGTTAGAAATTGCTATTTTTAAACTACTGTAAGCTTATAATAGGAGTTGAGACCTCTATGTGATACAATGGTTATTACACATGTTTTCATGTCTTTTTAATTGCCACTGTTAATCATAATCGAAGAAATTACCTTTATGATAATGCTTTATACCCTCAAAATGTGTACTTTCATGATTTTAGCTAGTAATCGGGATATATAGCTTGTTTTCTACAAAATTGAAGTCTACAATCCTTTTTTTTAAATAAATTTGCACCTATGAGAAGCTTACAATTACATTAACCAAATAAATATATAGAGTAACAGGTTATTTATTGTGATATAACGGGATATGCCAAGCGTGTTTCATAGTTTCTTTGTAACTGTAGCGTTATTGTATAAGACAAGTAATTTTACGATCATATTGCTATAAACCATAAAATGTAGGTTTCCCCCCCCCCCCAATGCTATTAGCTAGTATCGGTGATATATAGAGTGTTTACCTACAAATTGAAAGTATACAATCCTCTTTTTAGAACAAAAATTTTTAGCACCTATAAGTAGCTTACATTACATTAAGTAATAAATAGAAGAGTAATAGTTTATTTATGTGATATAACGGTATATTGCAAAGCGTTTTTCATAGTTTCTTGCAACGTAGCGTTATGTATAGATACAAGAATTTTACTTATCATTTGCTATAAACCCTAAAAGTAGGTTTCAATGAATAGCTAGTTATCGGATGATATATAGTGTTTTTCCTACAAATTGAAGTTATAAATCCTCTTTTAGAAACCCCTTAGAACCTGCAAGTAGCTTACCATATTGTTAAGATAATATAGCTTAATAGCTAATATACATTAAGCTAATAAATAAAAGAGTACTAGGTTATTTATTGTGATATAACGGTATATTGCTAGCGTTTTTCATAGTTTCTTGCAAACTGTAGCGTTATTGTATAATATACAAGTAGTTTTAATTATCATATTGCTATAAACACATAAAATGTAGTGTTTTCAATGATTTTAGCTATTATCAGTGAAGAGTTGTTTTTTTCTACAAATTGAAGTATATTTCCTTTATATCGTAGCTAAATAACCTTTGATATTTGCTAAACTATATTTTACAAAAATTAATAGCTAAAAATTTTATTTTGCAGAAATTTAGATATCAATTTTCAATCTTAAAAACAATCTTTTTTCAAGTATTTAATGTATTTTGAAAGGCTAAAAAAGTCGAAATTGACATTATTAAGCACTTTTACACAAACATATTTTCAATATATTATGAGGTTAAAATAGTATTTTTCATGAAATTGAGGTTCATATTATCTTAATAAACAACGTTTTTTCAAAGTATTAATGATTTTTTAGGGCTAAAAAATGTCCGAATTTGACAATTTATCAGCAATTTTACAAAATTATACTTTACAATATTAGAAACGTAAATATGTATTTCATAAAATTATGTAAATAAATTTTCATCTTAGAAACAACGTTCTTTCAAGTGTTGTACTGTATTTTTGAAGGGCTAAAAAAGTCGAAAATTACATTATTCATGCCCTTTTTGATAGAGAAATTAAATGTGGTATATAGTTTTTTCGAAGAAATGCTATTTTAAATACTTTAAGCTATAATAGGAGTTTGAGGACTCTATGTTATTGTGAAAAATTGTATATTACACGTGTTTTATAGTTTGTTGTAATTGTAGTGTAAGATCATTAATAGAAGGAATTTACGTATAATAAGGCTGTATACCGTCCAAAATGTGTTCTTTTTAATGATTTTAGCTAGTTATCGGTGATATAAAGCTGTTTTCCTACAAATTGAAGTAGACAATCGTTTTTTTTAGAAGATTTGCACCTATAAGTAGCTTCACATTACATAAGCTATAAATTAATAGAGTTAATGGGTTATTTTGGTGATATAACGGTATATTGCAAGCGTTTTCATAGTTTCGTGTAAACTGTAGCGTATGTTATATATACAAGTAGTTTTGACTATCATATGCTATAAACACATTAAAAGGTATTGTTCAATGATATAGTAGTTATCCGGTGGATATATAGCTGTTTCCTGCAAAATTGAACGTATAAAATCCTCTTTGTAGAATAATTTGCACCTATAAGTAGCTTACATTACATTAAGCGAGAATAGAAGATTAAGAGTATTTTATTGTATACTTCAATTTGTAGGAAAACAGCTTATATCACCGATAACTAGCTAATATCATTTAAAACTACATTTTATGGTTTATAGCAATATGATAAGTAAAATTTCTTGTATATATACAAAAACGCTACAGTTTACAAGAAACTATGAAAAACGCTTGCAATATACCGTTATATCACAATAAATAACCTATTACTCTTATATTTATTTGGTTAATGTAATGTAAGCTTCTTATAGGTGCAATTTATTTAAAAAAAAGGATGTATACTTCAAATTTTTAGAAAACAGCTATATATCACCCATAACTAGCTAAAATCATTGAAAAGAAAAACATTTTGAGGGTATAAAGCATATCAGCAATTATAAAAGAAACATAAAGCATTAAAAAGTCGAAAATTGACATTATTCAGCCCCTTTTTTTGATAGAGAAATTCAAAATTTTGGGTATTATAGTTGTTTTGTAGAATTGCTATTTTAAACTACTGTAAGCTTATAATAGGAGTTTGAGACTCTATTGTGATACAATGGTATATTACACTTGTTTTTCATAGTTTCTTTTTAATTGCAGTGTTAATCATTAATAGAAGGAATTTACCTAATATAATGCTTTATACCCTCAAAAGTTTTCTTTTCAATGATTTTAGCTTGGTATCGGTGATATATAGCTGTTTTCTACAAATTGAGTATACAATCTTTTTTTTTAAATAATTTGCACCTATAAGAAGCTTACATTACATTAACAAATAAATATAAGAGTAATAGGTTATTTTTGTATATAAGGTATATCAAGGTTTTTTATAGTTTTTTTGTAAAATGTAGCGTTATTGTTTTTACAAGAATTTTTTTTAATATTGCTATAAACCCATAAAATGGTGTTTTCAATGTATTAGCTTTTTTAAAACGGTTTTTTTATAAAATTTTTTGGCCCTTGTTTACTTTTCAAAAATTGGGAAA
>JACEEZ010022753.1:0-5000 GCA_016584305.1 Chionoecetes opilio
ACTTGAGGGAAAAAAACCCCCTTTAGGGAAAAAAAAAATTAAAAAAAATAAAAAACCCAAATTGAGGGGAAAAAGCCTTGAGGGAAAAAAAGACCCTTGGGGGAAAAAGAAATTAGAAACAGGAATTTGAGGGGGAAAAAAAAGACACATTGAAGGAAAATACCAACTTAAGATTGAAAAAGCAATCAACTTGAGGGGAAAAATCTAAATTAAGGAAAACAGACCAACTTGAAGGAAAAAAAGACCAACTTGAGGGAAAAACAGATCAACTTAAAGGAAAAACAGACCAACTTGAGGGAAAAACAGATCAACTTGAGGGAAAAACAGATCAACTTGAGGGAAAAACAGACCAACTTGAGGGAAAAACAGATCAACTTAAGGGAAAAACAGACCAACTGAGGGAAAAAAAAAGACCAACTTGAGGGAAAAACAGATCAACTTAAAAAAAAACAGACCAACTTGAGGGGAAAAAACAGACCAACTTGAGGGAAAAACAGACCACTTGAAGGAAAAACAGACCAACTTGAGGGAAAAAACAGACCAACTTGAGGGAAAAAACAGACCAACTTGAGGGAAAAACAGACCAACTTGAGGGAAAAACAGACCAACTTGAGGGAAAAACAGATCAACTTGAGGGAAAAACAGATCAACTTGAGGGAAAAACAGACCAACTTGAGGGAAAAACAGATCAACTTGAGGGAAAAACAGATCAACTTGAGGGAAAAACAGATCAACTTGAGGAAAAACAGACCAACTTGAGGGAAAAAAACAGATCAACTTGAGGGAAAAACAGATCAACTTGAGGGAAAAACAGATCACTTGAGGGAAAAACGATCAACTTGAGGGAAAAACGACAACTTGAGGGAAAAACAGACCAACTTGAGGGAAAAACAGATCAACTTGAGGGAAAAACAGATCAACTTGAGGGAAAAACAGACCAACTTGAGGGAAAAACAGATCAACTTGAGGGAAAAACAGACCAACTTGAGGGAAAAACAGACCAACTTGAGGGAAAAACAGATCAACTTGAGGGAAAAACAGACCAACTTGAGGGAAAAACAGACCAACTTGAGGGAAAAACAGACCACTTGAGGGAAAACAGACCAACTTGAGGGAAAAACAGACCACTTGAGGGAAAAACAGACCAACTTGAGGGAAAAAACAGACCAACTTGAGGGAAAAACAGACCAACTTGAGGGAAAAACAGACCAACTTGAGGGGAAAAACAGACCAACTTGAGGGAAAAACAGACCAACTTGAGGGAAAAACAGACCAACTTGAGGGAAAAAACAGACCAACTTGAGGGAAAAACAGACAAACTTGAGGGAAAAACAGACAAACTTGAGGGAAAAACAGACCAACTTGAGGGAAAAACAGACCAACTTGAGGGAAAAACAGACAAACTTGAGGGAAAACAGACAACTTGAGGGAAAAACAGACCAACTTGAGGAAAAAAACAGACAAACTTGAGGAGAAAACAGACCAATTGAGGGAAAAAACAGACCAACTTGAGGGAAAAAAAACGACCAACTTGAGGGAAAAGCAGACTAACTTGGGGGAAAAACAGACCAACTTGAGGGAAAACAGACCAACTTGAGGGAAAAAACAGACCAACTTGAGGGAAAAACAGACCAACTTGAGGGAAAAACAGACCAACTTGAGGGAAAAACAGATCAACTTGAGGAAAAACAGACCAACTTGAGGGAAAAAACAGACCAACTTGAGGGAAAAACAAAGCCAACTTGAGGGAAAAAGACAACTTGAGGCAAACTTGAGAGAAAAACAGACCAACTGAGGGAAAAACAAGAACCTTGAGGAAAAACAAACCAACTTGAGGGGAAAAACAGATCAACTTGAGGGAAAAACAGACCAACTTGAGGGAAAAACAGATCAACTTGAGGAAAAAACAGACCAACTTGAGGGGAAAAACAGAACAACTTGAGGGAAAACAGACCAACTTGAGGGGAAAAACAGACCAACTTGAGGGAAAAACAACCAACTTGAGGGAAAAAAACAGACCAACTTGAGGGAAAAACGACCAAACTTGAGGGAAAAACAGACCACTTGAGGAAAAAACAGACCAACTTGAGGGAAAAACAACCAACTTGAGGGAAAAACAGACAACTTGAGGGAAAAACAGACCAACTTGAGGGAAAAACAACCAACTTGAGGGAAAAAAACAGACCAACTTGAGGAAAAACAGACCACTTGAGGAAAAACAGACCAACTTGAGGGGGAAACAGACCAACTTGAGGGAAAACAGACCAACTTGAGGGAAAAAACAGACCAACTTGAGGGAAAAACAGACCAACTTGAGGGAAAAACAGACCAACTTGAGGGAAAAACAGACCACTTGAGGGAAAACAACCACTGAGGGAAAACGACCAACTTGAGGAAAACGACCAACTTGAGGAAAAACAGACACACTTGGGAAAACAGACAACTTGAGGGGAAAAAAAGACCAACTTGAGGGAAAAACAGACCAACTTGAGGGAAAAAACAGACAAACTTGAGGGAAAAACAGACAAACTTGAGGGAAAACAGACAACTTGAGGGAAAAACAGACAAACTTGAGGGAAAAACAGACCAACTTGAGGGGAAACAGACCAACTTGAGGAAAAACAGACCAACTTGAGGGAAAAACATGACCAACTTGGGGAAAACAGACTAACTTGAGGGGAAAAACAGACCAACTTGAGGGAAAAACAGAACCAACTTGAGGAAAAAAACAGACCAACTTGAGGGAAAAACAGACCACTTGAGGGAAAAACGATCAACTTCAGGGAAAAAACGACCAACTTGAGGGAAAAACAGACCAACTTGAGGGAAAACAACCAACTTGAGGGGAAAAAGACCAACTTGAGGCAACTTGAGAGAAAAACAGACCAACCTGAGGGAAAAACAGACCAACTTGAGGGAAAAACAAACCAACTTGAGGGAAAAACAGATCAACTTGAGGAAAAACAGACCAACTTGAGGGAAAAACAGACAACTTGAGGGAAAAACAGACCAACTTGAGGGAAAAACAGATCAAACTTGAGGGAAAAACAGACCAACTTGAGGAAAAAACAGACCAACTTGAGGGAAAAACAAACCAACTTGAGGGGAAAAACAGACCAACTTGAGGGAAAAACAGACCAACTTGAGGGAAAAACAGACCAACTTGAGGGAAAAACAGACCAACTTGAGGGAAAAACAGACCAACTTGAGGGAAAAACAGACCAACTTGAGGGAAAAACAGACCAACTTGAGGGAAAAACAAACCAACTTGAGGGAAAAACAAACCAACTTGAGGGGAAAAAGACCAACTTGAGGGAAAAACAGACCAACCTGAGGGGAAAAACAGACTAACTTGAGGGAAAAACAACCAACTTGAGGGAAAAACAGACCAACTTGAGGAAAAACAAAGACAAACATTGGGGAAAAACAGACCAACTTGAGGGAAAAACAACCAACTTGAGGGAAAAACAAACCAACTTGAGGGGAAAAAGACCAACTTGAGGGAAAAACAGACCAACTGAGGAAAAAAGACCAACTTGAGGGGAAAAACAGACCAACTTGAGGGAAACAGACCAACTGAGGAAAAAACAGACCAACTTGAGGGAAAAACAGACCAACTTGAGGGAAAAGACCAACTTGAGGGAAAAAACAGACCAACTTGAGGGGAAAAAAGACCAACTTGAGGGAAAAAACAGACCACTTGAGGAAAACAAACCAACTGAGGGAAAACGACCAACTTGAGGGAAAAAACAGACAACTTGAGGAAAAACAGACAACTTGAGGGAAAAACAGACCAACTTGAGGAAAACAACCAACTTGAGGAAAACAACCATTGAGGGGAAAAGACCATTGAGGGAAAACAGACCAACTGAGGGAAACAGACCAACTTGAGGAAAAACAACCACTTGAGGGAAAAACAGACAACTTGAGGAAAAACAGACCAACTTGAGGGAAAAAAACCACTTGAGGGAAAAACAAACACTTGAGGGAAAAAAGACCAACTTGAGGGAAAAACAGACCAACCTGAGGGAAAACAGACCAACTTGAGGGAAAAACAGACCAACTTGAGGAAAAACAACAACTGAGGGAAAAACAGGGCCAACTTGAGGGAAAAAAGACCAACTTGAGGGGAAAAAGACAACTAGAAAACGACCAACTTGAGGAAAAACAGACCAAACCTTGAGGGAAAAACAGACAACTTGAGAAAAACAGACCAACTTGAGGAAAAACAGACCAACTGAAAAAACAAACCAACTGATGGAAACAGCTAACTAGAGAAAAACAGAAACTTGAGGGAAAAAAACCAACTTGAGGAAAAATAGACCAACTTGAGGAAAAAAAAAAACCTGAGGGAAAAAACAGACAACTTGAGGAAAAACAGACAACATTGATAGAAAACAGACAACTTGAGGGAAAAACGGACCAAACTTGAGAGAAAAACAACAAAAATGAGGAAAAACAAAACTTGGGGTAAAGAACTTTAGAAAAAAAGGAAACCTGAGGGGGGAAAAACAAACTAACTTGAGGGAAAAAACCAACTTGAGCGGAAAAAAAAAACCCGACCTGCAGGGAAACAGACCAATTTGAGGGGAAAAAAGGGAAAAAAGCAAAACAGAACTCGTATTGCAATTATCACACACAACTCTGAAACCCAACCACTTAAAAACAGACCAACTTAAAAAACCACACCTTGAAAAAAGACCAAAGAGGAAAACCAGGCCAATTAGGGGAAAAACACCTACTTTAAGCCACTTTAAAAGGGGAAAAAAGAAACTTTAGATAAAATACGCACTTTGAGCGACCAAATTGAGGAAAAAGACCACTTTTTTTGGGGAAACACGACCGGGGAAACCCGAAAAACCCAAAATAGGGGAAAAGGACCACCGTTGAAGAGAAAAGCCAACTTGAAAGAAAACACACTTGAAATACAACCAAACATTGGGGAGAAAAAAAGACCAACCTGAGGAAAAAAAAAACTTGGGGAAATTAGACCAAATTAT
>JACEEZ010022753.1:10000-15000 GCA_016584305.1 Chionoecetes opilio
GGGGAAATTTCAGGATTCTAAAGGGGAAATTTAACCTGAAGGACATCTAAATTACTACCGTAGATAACAGTGAAGTCGCCAGGCGCCATATATTACGAATTATAGCATTACTACTGATTTGTATGTGCCACTGAAGATGATACACAGTAGTTTATATCATGACTGTATAATCTACCCTGTTTCAGCGTTGTTTTATGCTTTGTAGCTGCAAGTATAGACGGTTTCAAATTTCATTACGCGTTTTTTTTCCGGCCGACGACGACAGCGGTACGACACTCAGTAAATAAACACTAGATGGCGACTCTACTGTTGGTAGCCACTTTGTAGATAATTTTGTAATTTGTTCATTTATAGCCCTACTATGACACAAATGAAGACACAAAATGACACAGAGTCTCCAGATAGCCCCTTCTAACTTTCCTGAAACCATGGATGTAGAAATGTAACTATTAACGCCACCACACGTCTGTAAACAGAACAAAAAGTTGTCCTGGCGACTTCACTGTTATCTACGGTAGCATTTAGTCGACAAAAAAAATTCTTACAATGTGGCTATTGACTTTTCTTCATGTATATATAAATATAGAGGATGGTGTCTATACTACCGTAGATAACAGTAAAGTCGCCATTATAAATACATTATACACAGTCATGATATAAACTACTGTGTATCATCTTCAGTGGCACATAAAATTCAGTAGTGATGCTATAATTCGTAATATTTTGCGGCTGGCGACATTAGTGCAGGTGGCGACTTGACTGTTATCTACGGACAATGCAGACAAGCCATTAAAAGGGATAAAAATAGCTCAAATTCATCTCCCCGCCCCACAACATAGCCCCGCACTCCCTCCACTCCTCCTATATGTACGGTAGTGTTATTAAGCAAGTAAAAGTTTGTGTTTTGGTTATTTTTTTCCTTGTCCACTTGAAGGGGGAAATGCGGCGGGTTGAACTGGTTGAAGGGGGAAACTACATATAAAAGGCTGGGAAACAAACAAACAAACAACAAACAAACAAACAAACAAACAAACAAACAAACAAACAAACAAACCACTGCTCTAACCCCTTGAGACCCAGAACGTAACTTTCATTGTAATTTGACTACCATTAGACAATTTTAATAGATATAAGTAATATTTTATAGATATGACCTATTTAGTATCCTTGTCCACTAACTAATTTGGTATATTAAGTCACTTTTCGTAGTTTTATGGCTAACAACAGACTATTTTATGTACCGTAGATAACAGTGAAGTCGCCACCTACAGTCATGTCGCCAGGCGCCATATATTACGAATTATAGCATCACTACTGATTTTTATGTGCCACTGAAGATGATACACAGTAGTTTATATCATGACTGTATAATCTACCCTGTTTCAGCGTTGTTTTATGCTTTGTATCTGCAAGTATAGACGGTTTCAAATTTCGCTTCGCGTTTTTTTTCCGGGCGACGACGACCGCGGTACGACACTCAGTAAATAAACCCTAGATGGCGACTCTACTGTTGGTAGCCACTTTGTAGATATTTTTGTAATTTGTTCATTTATAGCCATACTATGACACAGATGAAGACACAAAATGACACAGAGTCTCCAGATAGCCCTTCTGACTTTCCTGAAATCATGGATGTAGAAATGTAAGTATTAACGCCACCACACGTCTGTAGGACCTAAACATAAAAAAAAGTTGTCCTGGCGACTTAACTGTTATCTACGGTAGCAAAGGAAGGATCTGGGCGTGAAGGGGTTATAACTGTTTAAATAGAAAAAAAGTGTTAGAAATACAAGTTTCATCTGATACCGCGAAATAGTTTTAAGGGTTGACCTAATCTGACCTCAATGTTTCCCTATTTTTCATTGTAATTCTTGTATCTTCAACTGGGGATTAATTTAGGGTCATTAAAGTAGGAATAGTTATCATTATTATTATCATTATTATTATTATTATTATTATTATTATTATTATTATTATATTATTTATTATTATCATTATTATTCATTATTATTATTATTATTATTTATTATTATTATTATTATTATTATTCATTATTATTATTATTATATTATTATATTATTATTATTATTATTATTATTATTATCATTATTATTATTTTATTATTATTATTATTATTATTATTATTATTATTATTATTATTATTATTATTATCATTATTATTATTATTATCATTCATTATAAGTCTTGTATCTTCAACTAAGGATTCATTTACGATCATTAAAGTAGGAATAGTTGTCGCGCTTCCTTCATTCATCTCACACCTCTCGTATCCTATAAGGCACTGAAAATTATCAATATATCAAATTATCAACAAATCAATAAATGTATCTAACTCTATTTAGGCCTCAATATCAATACCTCGTTTATCTATTTATACTTATTTTCTCTATGTTGATATTTTTAGTTGGGGACTCGGGAAGGTGGAGCATTCGTTTTCTATGAGTTAATAAGACCCATCAAATCATCAATATCTTCTAACTCTATTTCGGCCTCTATATCAATACCTGGTTTCTCTATTTTGATATTCTTAGTGATAAATTTTCTCTTATTTTCTTTCTATTTTCTTCTTTCTTTCTTCTTTCTAATTTTCTTCTATTATATATTTCTTTCTCTTTTTTTCGAAGTCTTATTATTTTTATCATAACTACTTAAAATTTCCTTATCTTGCCTTATCTGTGCCTTGTTTACCTATTGATACCTTTATTTTCTCTATTTTCATGTTATTAGTTAAGATAATGTTAAGTTAGTTAGTTAGTTACCGTAGATAACAGTCAAGTCGCCAGGACAACGTTTCTTTGTTATTTACAGACGTGGTGGCGTTAATAGTTACATTTCTACATCCATGATTTCAGGACAGTTAGAAGGGGCTATCTGGAGAGTCTGTGTCATTTTGTGTCTTCATCTGTGTCATATTAGGGCTATAAATGAACAAATTACAAAAATATCTACAAAGTGGCGATCAACAATAAGATCGCCAGCTAGTGTTTATGTTCTGAGTGTCCTACCGCTGTCGTCGTCGCCCGAAGAAAAAAAACGAGTAGTGAATTTGAAACCGTATATACTCGCAGATACAAAGCATAAAACAACGCTGAAACACAGTAGATTATACAGTCATGATATAAACTACTGTGTATCATCTTCAGTGGCACATAAAAATCAGTAGTAATGCTATAATTCGTAATATATGGCGCCTGGTGACATGATTGCAGGTGGCGACTTTACTGTTATCTACGGTAAGTTATTGGGTGGAGCAATCGTGTAGGAGTGGCATGTTCCCGGCAGCATATTCCCATTCGCTGCAATAGTATGTGGTATGGGAATGTTTCTAGCCAATCACTGTTGTCTAAGCTCGTGACGTCACATGGGGGTGAAGTTTAATAATAATAATAATAATAATGATTTTATTTTCACCCCAAGGCAAACAGTAAAAAACAAACATAATATACATACAACATAACAGTTTAAGTGAGTACCGGGCTATAATCTCAAAGTTTTTTTTTAAATATTAGACTAATCAAATATATAACCTAACCTGACCTGACGTTGCATAACCTAACTCCTAACCTAGACTTATCAAATTATGTTAGTTTGTTAGATAAAACACATATTATAACCCAGTGATCACTTAAGCTCCACCCCCATGTGACGTCACGAGCTTGGACGGTGGTGATTGGCTAGAGACATCCCCATACCACATACGCTAAAATACCCTAAAATAAACCTACAATAACCTAAAATATCCAAAAATAAACCTCAAATAACCTCGAATAACCTCAAATAACCTCAAATAACTAAACTAAATAAAATAACCCTACTATTCCAGAGAACGGAAACAACAAGCTCCCGGCAGATTTGCGCCTTGTTGTCAGACGCACGATAAATCAAAGTCATTACATAGACATTAGACATTACAAAGACATTACATATTACTATATACGGCCTTGCAATAAATCTTACGTCTTGTTTTTGCGATCAAACTACTTAGAATTTTGTATTTATTTTCTTGTGAGCCAAATTTTCGGGAGTATTTCGAGCTTGTCAGGCGCACGAGAAATGTCTAGTATTGTTTATTATATCGTAACTACTTAGAATTTAGTATTTATTTTCTATTGAGCAAGATTTTACAGTATATTTAGTGTTACGCATTGAATAGTATTGGTTTTATTTCAATATTCGATCATGATTAGGTCATACTCGATTAATTCATAGCAGACACATAGACAGATAGGCAAACCCAAACGCTCTACGTAGATAACAGTGAAGTCGCCACCTACAGTGAAGTCGCCAGGCGCCAAATATTACGAATTATAGCATTACTACTGATTTTTATGTGCCACTGAAGATGTTACACAGTAGTTTATATCATGGCTGTATAATCTACCCTATTTCAGCGTTGGTTTATGCTTTGTAGCTGCAAGTATAACTGTTGCGCATTTTGCTTCTCACGTTTTTCTTCGCGCGATGACGGACAGTAAACAGTAGCTTTTCGGATGACAGGACGCAGACTTGCCAGATCTTTCAAACTTGAATAGAACTTATTTTCACGTTGGCAGAGGAATTTTTATATATCCAAGCATCTTCCGCAGCTAATATATATAGAGACTTGTTTTACTTTACCTCTAATTTCCCTGAATTCCCCAGAGTGGCGACTCAACTGTTGGGTTAAAATACTAGCTGGCGACTTTACTGTAGTAGGTATAGTGAGGTCGCCACTCGGTTTTATTTTTGTCATTTGTTCATTTATAGCCCTAATATGACACAGATGAAGACACAAAATGACACAGACTTTCCAGATAGCCCCTTCTAACTGTCCTGAAATCATGGATGTACAAATGTAACTATTAACGCCACCACACGTCTGTAAATAACAAAGAAACGTTGTCCTGGCGACTTTAGTGTTATCTACGGTAGCTAATTTGGTATATTAAGTTACTTGTTCGTACTTCTATGGCTAACAACAGACGATTTCATATAGTAAA
>JACEEZ010022753.1:22500-40000 GCA_016584305.1 Chionoecetes opilio
GAGGAGGTAAGCCTGGTGCGTGTGGTGTGTGGCGGGGGAGTGGTGTGAAGGCTTGGTGAGCGAGATATGGCGGTGTGGAGATGAGTGTGACAGATGAAACAGTCAACCAAAGGCAACGCGCCAACCATAACCCAACAACACGTTTTACCGCGGAACTTTGAATGCTGCCTTGACGTGGACACCGCAGCCACCACCAAGACTGCCCTGGCTCCCTCACGCCCTCGCACACCCCTCACACCGCCCACAGTAGGCGTGTAAGGGCGTGAGAGGTGTATTTCGGGCGGTACACTCGGCGGCCGGTGGAGGGAGTAGAGCCGGGCGGTGCTAGGGACGTAACCCACAACTCCGGAGTGGGACCAAACGCCGAGGGGTCACAGTCCTCCCCTCACCCCTACAGACCCTTAAACCCTTACTATTGGTCCCAGTAGGGGTGTGGGTGTTGTGGGTGTGTGGGGGTAGCGTGGGTGTGGTGTGGGCGGTGTGGTGTGGGTGAGAGGGGTGGTGAGTGGGCTTGTGGGTTACGACTCTTGTGTGGTGTGGAACAAAGCGGAGCGGCAGCAGTGGCGGGGGTAGGGGGGGAGGGGGGTGTGGGGGGGAGCTACAGGGGGACGCACAAGTTGTACACACACACACACACACACACACACACACACACACACACACACACACACACAGAGACAGCCACGCACACAAACTTACATACGCACACACACTCATACATACATACATACATAGGGAGGGAGGGGTAGTGTAGGGGGAGGGACCGCAAGTTTATCACGCACATACATACGTACACACATATACATACATACATAGGGAGGGAGAAAAAAGGGGGGGGTTACTTACATAGAGGGGGGGGGGGAGAGTGGGGGCTGTGTACACAATCTGAAACGTACACACGCACATGAATATCTAGGAAACGCACACGGGCTGCTACCTCCCCCTCCCCCCTCCTTTTTCCTCCCCCTCCCCCCTCTTTTTCCTCCACCTCTCCCTTCCTTCCAACCTTCCCTCCCCACTCCCCACTTTATTTTTTTACTCCCCACGGTCTCTCTCTCTCTCTCTCTCTCTCTCTCTCTCTCGTCTCTCTCTCTCTCTCTCTTCTCTCTCTTCTCTCTTTCTCTCTCTTCTCTCTCTTCTCTCTCTTTCTCTCTCTCTCTCTCTCTCTCTCTCTCTTTCTCTTTCTCTCTTTCTCTCTCACCACACACACACACACACACACACACACACACACACACACACACACACACACACCTGCCTATCCCCATTAACACACATATAACCAGGTAGATTCGACCCATTTTTGTACCATTTCTGAAACACCAATTCCTTCCTGTCCCTTTTGACCTAAGCTGTCCTCCGTGACCTAAGACGCGAGGCCCCGGTGACCCCAGCTTTACCGTGTGCTCCCCGGGCTCGTGTAAAGACCTGACCTTGTAAACACCACTATCTTAATGTTGATATCTCGTAATTGTGTTAGTTGCTTTATGACAAAAACGTGATATTGGAAAAAATTAATTGTGGAAATTACAAATAAGTTAAGGAAAGTGGAATAAATTTGAAAGATGACGAAATACTAAGAGAGGAATGATTGTCTTGTTTGCATTGTTTAAGTGTTTACGTGTGTGTGTGTGTGTTTACGTGACCTCTGTTTACACGTGTATGGTACCTGTTTGCACTAGTCTTGTGTTTCTTGACCTCCAGGACGACACTAGGTAAGCTTGCACTGTCCTGTTTGCTGGGGTAAACAAGATAATTACACGGAACTATAATCATGTTTACATCATTAGTTGTTTATAGCAGTACTTCAACCCCATGTCAAATAGGTGTTTGTTTGCTCTTAATTTATTGGTCATAATTTTGTTTACTAGTTTTTGTTTGCATGCTAGTATTTCATGAGTAGGTTTGGGTGAGGTAGTCAGGTTGGGTCTAGTATAGGATCTCAGTTTTGTTTGTTATTGTTTGCCTCATTTTGTTTGCACTTCGTTGTTTGCCCTGCGTTGCCTTTGTAGGATTTTAGTGAAAGGATTTAATGAGATGATCCAATTAACGTATTTACAAGTATAAACAAATGCAAAGTTTGATAGTAAACTCATATAAACAAGGCAGCCTGCATGTAAACAGTGTGAACAGTTCAATATATATACTGATATAAATCAGCCAAGGTTCTTTTAAACACGTGGGTTCTACATAAGCTCTATTGTGAGTTTGTTACCGTAATATTGAACTGTTTACACTGTTTACATGCAGGCTGCCTTGTTTATATGAGTTTACTATCAAACTTTGCATTTGTTTATACTTGGGAATACGTTAATTGGATCATCTCATTAAATCCTTTCACTAAAATCCTAAGTAATCCGTGAATTTTAATTATTGTTTGCTTTGTCGTTGTATACATTCACCCACACCAGTTGTCAGTCATCAAACAACTACTTTATCTAACTATTATAATTCAATTCACAAACAAACAACTTAGAGCTTGTTTACCTGTTTGTCTGGAATGTTTGCTGGCATTGCAACTGTCGTGTATGCTTTGTAGACAAGACTATTAATGTTTACATATGCTGAATTTTACTACAAACATTTATTTCACGACTCAACTTTTATATTATGTAAATTTGCCTTTAAACTCTGCTGCTTCATGTAAAGAAATACGTGTTGTGTGTATGTATGTGCCCCTCCACACACATACACACACACACACACACACACACACACACACACACACACACAACACTTACATATACTTGAATAGTGTATAGTTACATATCCCTTTAAGTAGCAATAAGTAGAAACAACACTTCAGTACTTAAATCAATTTTCATAACAGTAATTAGGTACCTGTATAATACTAAGTGTTACAATACAAACGAACTACTATACACAGCCCATTCAGTAATAGCCTTAATATCATCTACACACATTTTATTTAGTGTAGCTACATGGGTTGTGTGTGGTAGAATCTATAGGTTGCAAGTTTTCCAATATCAGGCAGTGTGTGTTATCTATATCATTGTAAACACATATCTTTAAATAATTCTGAGTTATAGTTATATTACTTATGGTATTATTAAGGGAATCTCTTCAATGTTTAAACCTTCTCAATGGAAAAAAATTGACATTGTGTGCTATCTAGTATATCTCATTCTAAACACATCCTTAAATAATTCTAAGTTATAGTTATATACATATTCTTTACTTTTGCTATTATTTTAGGGACTTTCTTCACTATTTTACCCTTATAAATTAAATAATAACACTGTTTAGGATTTATTGACATGCATCAGTAAAAAAACCATTGCTTTATTTATCTATATATTTATCTATAGTTACTTTATATATATCAGGACAAGTTTTGAACATGTTTCGCCTGACCTGTGTTTTGTGTGGGGTCAGATTTCTTGTAATTGTTTAAAGGGTGATTTACGTGTGTTAAACTGTAATGGTGAGGTCAGGTTAGGTCATAATATTTGTTGAGGTGGGGAAGTGGTGGCTGGGTTGGCCTTGTGAGGTTGGGTCAAGGCATAGGGTTAGGATAGGTTAAGGTTAGGCATGTGAGGTTAGGTTAGGGTAGGTCATAAGAGGGTTAGAAAAGGTTTTAAGTTATGCTAGGTTAGGTATGTGAGGTTAAGTTAGGGTAGGTTATAGTAAGGTTAGAATATGTTAGGTTAAAGTAGAGTTGTGGTTAGGTATGTGATATTAGGGTAGGTTAATTAAGTTACGTTAGGTTATATTATAGGAGGGATAGAATAGGTTAGGTTATAGATGGGTTATAATAGATTAGGATAGGTTATAGGAGGGTTAGAATAGGTTAGGTAAGATTAGGTTAGGATAGGTTATAGGAGGGTTATAATAGGTTAGGTTAGGTTAAGTTATAGGAGGGTTAGAATAGGTTAGGTTACGCAAGGTTAGATTAAAGTTATTATAAGTTAGCTAAGATAAGGTTAGGATAAAGTGCGATAGAGTTACGAATGAGATGAATTAGATTTGGCTATGTGAGGTTGGGTTAGGATAAGATTAGGATAGGTTAAGTTAGGATAAATACATAGGATTGAAATAAGCTTAGATGTGAAGTGTCCTAGATAGAAGATAGGTTAGCAGTAGAATAGATTAAGTTAGGTTAGGTGGCTTGCTAGGATAAGATTATGATATGCTAAGTTAGGATAAAAACAGTATTGAAATAAGCTTAGATGTGAAGTATCCTAGATAGAAGATAGGTTAGCAGTAGAATAGATTAAGTTAGGTTAGGTTGGCTTTGGGCTAGGATAAGATTATGATATGCTAAGCTAGGATATAAACAGTTGAAATAAGCTTAGATGTGAAGTGTCCTAGAAAGAAGATAGATAGGTTAGCAGTAGAATAGATTAAGTTAGGTTAGGTTGGCTTTGGGCTAGGATAAGATTATGATATGCTAAGTTAGGATAAAAACTATTGAAATAACTTAGATGTGAAGTGTCCTAGAAAGAAGATAGATAGGTTAGCAGTAGAATAGATTAAGTTAGGTTAGGTTGGCTAGGATAAGATTATGATATGCTAAGTTAGGATAAAAAAGTATTGAAATCAGTTAAGATGTGAAGTGTCCTAGAAAGAAGATAGATAGGTTAGCAGTAGAATAGGTACAGTTAGGTTAGGTTGACTTTGCTTTTAGTTGTATGTCAATAGGTGAATTAGGTCAAGGGTTGGTCATGGGTAATAATAACAATAATAATAACTTTATATATCGCCTAAGACATAAAAAGCAAAACAACATAACTACCACCACTACTATTGCTACTACTACTACTTCTACCACCACCACCACTACTACTACTACTACTACTACTACTACTACTACTACTACTACTACTACTACTACTACTACTGCTACTTCTACCACCTCCACCACCACTACTACTACTGTTACACAACTACTACTATTACTGTTACACTATACATAGACTACATAAACAAGAAAAAATACATAATATATATACATGAAAAAAAGGAAATAATTGGAAAATGAAGAAATACAGGAAATTAACTACAGTCTACTAATAGAAATAAAAATAATATATACATAGGGGCAATATAGACACTGCTGTACAAACCTCTGGAATGGGTCAAATAGTAAAGCTAAAGGTACTAAATAAAAGGTTACATAGATAAGTTGAGATACATAGACTTAAGATACTAAAATTTAGCTAAAATCGACTTAAATATCACAAATAAACTAGAATTGACAGTAGAATAAAAAAAAGAGCTGAAATTGACAGTAAAATATCGAGGACCTAAAATTGACAGTAAAATATCGAGGACCTAAATTGACAGTAAAATATCGAGAAGGACCTAAAATTGACAGTAAAATATCGAGGACCTAAATTGACGTAAAATATCGAGGACAAGATTGAAGGGATATCGAGACCTAGAATTGACAGTAAAATATCGAGGACCTAGAATTGATGTAAAATATCGAGGACCTAAATTGACAGTAAAATATCGAGGACCTAAAATTGACAGTAAAATATCGAGGACCTAGAATTGACAGTAAAATATCGAGGACCTAAGATTGACAGTGTAATATCGAGGACCTAGAATTGACAGTAAAATATCGAGGACCTAGAATTGACAGTAAAATATCGAGGACCTAAGATTGACAGTGTAATATCGAGGACCTAGAATTGACAGTAAAATATCGAGGACCTAGAATTGACAGTAAAATATCGAGACTAAGATGACAGTGTAATATCGAGGACCTAGATGACAGTAAAATATCGAAGGACCTAAATTGACAGTAAAATATCGAAGGACCTAAAATTGACAGTAATTCGAGGACTAAATTGACAGTAAAATATCGAGGACCTAGAATTGACAGTAAAATATCGAGGACCTAGAATTGACAGTAAAATATCGAGGACCTAGAATTGACAGTAAAATATCGAAAAGGACCTAAAATTGACGGTAAAATATCGAAAAGGACCTAAAATTGACAGTAAAATATCGAAAAGGACCTAAAATTGACAGTAAAATATCGAAAAGGACCTAAAATTGACAGTAAAATATCGAAAAGGACCTAAAATTGACAGTAAAATATCGAAAAGGACCTAAAATTGACGGTAAAATATCGAAAAGGACCTAAAATTGACAGTAAAATATCGAAAAGGACCTAAAATTGACAGTAAAATATCGAAAAGGACCTAAAATTGACAGTAAAATATCGAAAAGGACCTAAAATTGACAGTAAAATATCGAAAAGGACCTAAAATTGACAGTAAACGAAAGACCTATATAAGTAAAATTTAAGGTAAAATTGACAGTAATATATCGAAAAGGATAAAATTGAAGTAAATATGGAAAGGACCTATTGACAGTAAAATATAAAAGGACCTAAATTGACAGTAAAATTAGGTCAATTAGTAAAATATCGAAGGTCCTAAATTGACTAAAATATCGAAGACTAAAATTGACATATATCCACAAAGGACTAAATATTTGACAGTATATCGAAAGGACCTATTGACAGTAATATAAAGGCCTAATTGACAGTTATGAAAGTGACCTAAATGACGTAATATCGAAAGGACCTAAAATTGACAGTAAATATCGAAAAGACCTAAAAATGACTATTAAATATCGAAAGACTAAATGACAGTAAAATATCGAAAAGGACCTAAAATTGACAGTAAAATATCGAAAAGGACCTAAAATTGACAGTAAAATATCGAAAAGGACCTAAAATTGACAGTAAAATAACTATATAAAAAAGTTATATTAAATTATTATTATATATATATAAAAATAACAATCTATAGTAGGGAAAGTGTTATGACAAAACATTAAATAGTTACAATCCAGGTCAAATTAGGTCAAGTTTAGTAAGGTCAGGTCACTACTATTCCTACCTATAGTACTTAGTTAATTGAAGTGTAGGTCACTATTGCCACATAAGGTATAAATGATGGTTGATTGTATATGGGAAATGGGTCTCTGGAAGGTCATATATAAGGTCATTGAGGTGATGAGTTGACCTTATCGTTATAGTGAAGGTTAGGTCAAGGTAGTTTTACTTATTTTATTGTATTTATCTAGTTTAAAATCTAGTGGTAGTTATGTATAAGATTGATCTGCTACTACTACTACTACTATGTTACCACTACTACTCTACTACTGCTACTACTACTACTACTGCTACTACTACTGCTACTACTACTACTACTACTACTACTACTACTACTACTACTACTACTACTACTACTGATACTTCTTCTACTACTACTACTGATACTTCTTCTACTACTACTATTACTACCACTGCTACTACTAATACTACCACCACTACTAATACTACCACCACTACTAATACTTCTACTACTACTACTACTACTACTTCTACCACCACTACTACTACTACTACTACTACTATTACTACTACTACTACTACCACCACTACCACTACCACTACTCCTACTTCTACCACCACTACTACTACTACTACTACACCTTTTTCTAGCATCACAACTAACCACTTAACACTTCTTTCGACTTACTCTACTTTCCATCTACTAACTTAACCTTTTTTAGCTCCTAAAACATGGACCTTCTTCCCCTTATGCTTTTCCATTCTATTCTAATTAATGCTCATCTCTCTATCTCTTCCTAGTACATCTCCTCGTGACCCCTCTTCTCTCTCTCTCTCTCTCCTCTCTCTCTCTCTCTCTCTCTCTCTCTCTCTCTCTCTCTCTCTCTCTCTCTCTCTCTCTCTCTCTCTCTCTCTCTCTCTCTCTCTCTCTCTCTCTCTCTCTCTCTCTCTCGGTCAAGTTTTATTCACAAACATGTTTTAATTGGAAGTACTTTTATAATGTTTGTGTGTGTGTATGTATGTATGGATGCTGTGAACTTGAACAAGGGGGTTGGTTTTCAAAGAGTTCACAGTGAGTTAGGTTGTTGATGGTGCAAGGTTGTGGTTGTGGTTGTGGGGTTGTGAAAAAGGGCACATGATGATAATAGATTGGTAGGGAAACATACTGTACAGGCTGAAATATCTCTTTACATCACCTATAACTACATCTATAACAGTTTTTCTTAACACACCTATAATAACTACATTTATAACTTAACATACACCTATAACTACACCTATAACTAAACATACACCTATAACTCTTAACATCACCTATAACACCTATAACTACATCTATAACAGTTTTTCTTAACACACCTATAATAACTACATTTATAACTTAACCTACACCTATAACTACACCTATAACACCTATAACTCTTAACATACACCTATAACACCTATAACTCTTAACATACACCTATAACACCTATAACTACATCTATAACAGTTACTCTTAACACACCTATAATAACTACACCTATAACTCGTAACATACACCTATAACTTAACATACACCTATAACTCATAACATACACCTATAACACCTATAACTCTAAACATACACCAATAACTCTTAACATACACCTATAACTACACCTATAACTCTAAACATACACCTATAACTCTAAACACACCTATAACTACACCTATAACTCTTAACATACACCTATAACACCTATAACTCTAAACATACACCAATAACTCTTAACATACACCTATAACACCTATAACTCTAAACACCTATAACTCTAAACACACCTATAACTACACCTATAACTCTTAACATACACCTATAACACCTATAACTACACCTATGACTCTTAACATACACCTATAACTCTTAACATACACCTATAACACCTATAACTACACCTATAACTCTTAACATACACCTATAACTACACCTATAACTCTTAACATACACCTATAACTACACCTATAACTCTTAACACACCTATAACAACTATAACTCTTAACATACACCTATAACTCCACCTATAACTCTTAACATACACCTATAACACCTATAACTACACCTATAACTCTTAACACACCTATAAACATGTTCTGAAAAAGGAAAAGTGATGGAAAATCGAGAAAAAATTAAAGATAAAATGTTGCCTGATCAAAATTGAGAAAAATGAAAGAAAATGAATAAGAAAAATAGATGTTAGGTTAGGTTAGGCTAGTTTAGGTTAGGTAGGTTAGGTTAGGCTAGGTTAGGTAAGATGTTAGATTCAGGGTAGGTGAGGTAAGATTTTAGATTTAGTTAGGTTAGTAGGGAGTTAGGTTTTTGTTAGGTCAAGTTATATGAGGTTGAGTTAGGTTAGGTAGGGAGTTAGGTTTTTGTTAGGTAAAGTTATATGGTTGGTTAGGTTAGGTAGGGAGTTAGGTTTTTGTTAGGTAAAGTTATATGATGGTTGAGTAAGGTTAGGTAGGGAGTTAGGTTTTTGTTAGGTAAAGTTATATGAGGTTGAGTAAGGCTAGGTGAGGTTAGATTAGGTTCAGGTGAGGTTAAGATAGGTTAGGTTTTGTTTACACTAAGTAAATTTTGAGTGGAAATGATAGAATATTGCTTTTGTTATTTTAAACCTTTCGGGATTAGTTTGTATATATATATTTTGAGTTAAAGCAAAGTATAACTAAGTGAACTGAAGCTTGTTATTGATACATGGATAGTAAACAGATGGAATTTAGTTTTAACCCCTTGAGACCCATAACGTAATTTCAATTGTAATTTGGGTACCATTAGACAATTTTTAGTGAATATAAGGAATATATTTATAGCTATGACCTGTTTAGTATCCTTGTCCACTAACTAATTTGATATATTACGTTAATTTTCGTAATTTCATGGCTAACAACAGACAATTTATATCTAGCCAAGGAAAGATCTGGGCGTGAAGGGGTAATATGTAGGTAGAAGATTGTTATGGCACGACAATACTACACTAAATATCTATATCATTAAAAGAAAAAGACATTTCTCACGATTATATACTATAGTCGTCCCAGCTCAACTTGGTCTCGCGGGTGGGGTGGGTAAATTACTGCAGTGTTGTCACGTTCATCGTTGACAGGCGGGGACGAGGACCCTGTCATACTGTTAACTATTACATTTACTATTTTTTAATCATATAGTTTTATAATACGGCTGCATGGTTTTGTGAATGGCCTGCGATTTGATGGTAAAACAACGAGTCTATCTACATTTCCATTACACTTGGCAGATTATCTTTTGTATGCCCCTTTGCCCACCCTTGCATATATAGAACAATGATATTACTACACTTTTCATAATTCACCCTTTTTCCTCTTGTAAATATAAAACAATAATAGTCACATAATCAACCCAAGACCTAATGAATCCAAGGGTTACTAACAGGTCAATAATTATATCCTTGACCTCTTGACCTTTAACCCCTTGAGGCCCAGAACGTAATTTCCATTGTAATTTGGGTACCATATTAGACGATTTTTAGTGACTATAAGCAATATTTTATAGCTATGACCTGTTTAGTATCCTTGTCCACTAACTAATTTGGTATATTCAGTCACTTTTCGTAATTTTATGGCTAACAATCAGACAATTTCATATAGCAAAGGAAAGATCTGGGCGTGAAGGGGTTAATGATGTTGACCTGACCCTAGAGGAAGGAGGTCAAGAATGAGTGATTTGTCAACTAGCCTTTGATTTATGAGAAAAGGTACATTGTTTTGATTTTATTTCGTTACAAAGAAGGATAGATTTTTTTTATGCTATTATTGTTATTATTATTGTTATTATTGTTGTTATTATTGTTGTTATTATTTATTTATTTATTTTTATTTACTGGTGTTATATTGTATACTGTAGTAAGGTAGTTGTTTACTTAAGCTCATGAGTTAGATCTGTGTGTGTGTGTGTGTGTGTGTTGTGTGTGTGTGTGTGTTTTAAGTAACCATGTATACATAGGAGTTGATATATGTATGTACGTATAAAACAGTCATGTGTACGTATACATAGAGTAGCTTATACTGGCGATATGTATACATGTATGTGTCTGAATGGCGTACACACACAACACTCACAGACACACACACACACATTGACACAACCATACATACACACACATTGACACAACCTTACATACACACACACACCTACACACAACACAAACACACCCCTACACACACACACCCCTACACCTACACACACACAAACCCTACACCCCCCTACAACACAAACACACACACACACACACACACACGCACACACACACACCCCTACACACACACCCCTACACACACACCCCTACACACACACCCTACCACACACACCTACCCACACACACCACACCCCTACACACACCCTACCCACACACACCTACCCCCACACACACCCCTACACACACACACCCCCACCACCCCCTACCCCCCCCCCCCCTACATACACACCCCTACACACACACCCCTACACCCCCCCCCCCCCCTACACACACACCCTACCCACACACACCTACCCCACACACACCCCCCTACACACACACGCACCTACCCACACACACACACACCCCTACACACACACACCCCTACACACACACACCCCTACACACACACACACACCTACCACACACACACACACCTACCCACACACACACACCTACCCACACACACACACACACACACACACACACACACACACACACACACACACACACACACACACACACACACACACACACACACACAGGAATAGGTTAAAGCAAAGTTGGTACGTTTAGAATAACAATAACAACCTCGAACATCAGGATATCCACATGTTTAAGTCCGCTGCGAGAATATCCGTTTTATAAGGATTTTTATTTTATCTATCCAATTATCCATACACGTAATTGATCCGTGTTTGTGTAGTGGGATTATGTAATGGGGTAATGGGGTAGTGTGTGGTACTAGGGAGGCCCGGATGTGTGTGTGTGTGTGTGTGTGTGTGTGTTAGGCGGAAAAGTCTTGAACCTATGATGGGAAAGAAAGGAATATGTGTGTGTGTGAGAGAGAGAGAGAAGAGAGAGAGAGGAGAGTCGGTTGGAGGGGGGGTAGAGAGAGTCGGTTGGAGGGGGGGTAGAGGGAGTGGGGGGGAGGGGGATGAGAGAATGAGGGGTCATAGGAAGTTGATGAGTAAGATGAAAAATATGAAGAAAATAGAAAGAGAGAGAGAGAGAGAGGAAAAAGTAGATGGAAAAAGTAGACAGCTATTGATTTTCAGGAAAGGTACTAACTCACGAGAGAGAGAGAGAGAGGAGAGAGAGAAAGAGAGAGAGGAGAGAGAGAGAGAGAGGAGGTTAGGTATGAGGGAGAGAATTATACAACATTGATTTTCAGGAAAAAAGTACTAACTCAGAACCTCGGAGAGAGAGAGAGAGAGGAGAGAGAGAGAGAGAGAGAGAGAGGAAGTAATTAAATGAGAAAGAGTGTATAAGAGAGAGAAGGTGGTGGGAGGGGAAGGGAGGAATGTGAGAGAGAGAGAGAGAGAGAGAATTAGATGACAGTGATGCAATGTGATTTATTTATATTAAGATTACTTCTATAACTACGTATCTTTTTTACACATTAACTCATATTTTAACAGGTTTTTTTGCTTTACATATTTGACCTTAAAGAAACACTCCTCCGTATCCACTATAATGTATTCACCTAAGGAAACATCATCTTGTCTTCAGTATTAATGAGGAAAACGTTCATATATTAATATTTAAGGGGAAAATGTTCATATATTAATATTTAAGGGGAAAACGTTCATAATATTAATATTTAAGGGGAAAATGTTCATAATATTAATATTTAAGGGGAAAATGTTCATAATATTGCAATATTTATGGGGAAAACGTTCATAATATTAATATTTAAGGGGAAAATGTTCATAATATTGCAATATTTATGGGGAAAACGTTCATAATATTAATATTTATGGGGAAAATGTTCATATTACAATATTTATGGGGGAAAACGTTCATAATATTAATATTTATGGGGAAAAACGTTCATAATATTAATATTTATGAGGGAAAACGTTCATAATATTAATATTTATGGGGAAAAACGTTCATAATATTAATATTAATGGGGGAAAACGTTCATAATATTAATATTTATGAGGGAAAACGTTCATAATATTAATATTTATGAGGGAAAACGTCCATAATATTAATATTTATGGGGAATAACGTTCATAATATTAATATTTATGAGGGAAAACGTTCATAATATTAATATTTATGGGGGAAAACGTTCATAATATTAATATTTATGGGGGAAAACGTTCATAATATTAATATTTATGGGGAGAAACGTTCATAATATTAATATTTATGGGGAAAAACGTTCATAATATTAATATTTATGGGGGAAAACGTTCATAATATTAATATTTATGGGGAAAAACGTTCATAATATTAATATTTATGGGGAAAAACGTTCATAATATTAATATTTATGGGGGAAAACGTTCATAATAATATTTATGGGGAAAAACGTTCATAATATTAATATTTATGGGGAAAACGTTCATAATATTAATATTTATGGGGAAAAACGTTCATAATATTAATATTTATGGGGAAAACGTTCATAATATTAATATTTATGGGGGAAAACGTTCATAATATTAATATTTATGGGGAAAAACGTTCATAATATTAATATTTATGGGGGAAAACGTTCATAATATTAATATTTATGAGGGAAAACGTTCATAATACAAGTATTTATGGGGGAAAACGTTCATAATATTAATATTTATGGGGAAAACGTTCATAATATTAATATTTATGGGGAAAAACGTTCTTAATATTAATATTTATGGGGAAAAACGTTCATAATATTAATATTTATGGGGAAAAACGTTCATAATACAAGTATTTATGGTGGAAAACGTTCATAATATTACAATATTTATGGGGAAAACGTTCATAATATTACAAGTATTTATGAGAAAAAACGTTCATAATATTACAAGTATTTATGGGAAAAACGTTCATAATATTAATATTTATGGGGAAAAACGTTGATAATATTAATATTTATGGGGAAAAACGTTCATAATACAATATTTATGGGGAAAACGTTCAGAATATTACAAGTATTTATGGGAAAAACGTTCATAATATTACAAGTATTTATGGGAAAAACGTTAAGAATGTTACAAATATTTATGGGAAAAACGTTCATAATATTACAAGTATTTATGAGAAAAACGTTCATAATATTACAAGTATTTATGAGAAAAAACGTTCATAATATTACAAGTATTTATGAGAAAAAACGTTCATAATATTACAAGTATTTATGAGAAAAAACGTTCATAATATTACAAGTATTTATGAGAAAAACGTTCATAATATTACAAGTATTTATGAGAAAAAACGTTCATAATATTACAAGTATTTATGAGAAAAAACGTTCATAATCTTTCTAAGTATTTATGAGGAAAAAACGTTTATAATAACATTTCCTCGCGTGTTATGAGCGAGAAAAACGTATCATTAATTTACATGTTAATATTTTTGACTTATAGAAAAAAATAGGTCTTTAATATTTATTGAGTTGTATTTTAGCGAAGTTTGAACAGAAGTAAAGAATGTTTGAATGATCTTAGTATGAATGATGTTGAAAGAAAGATATATATAATAACGGTGATAGATACTTAACATATAAAATAATGATATAATACTGATACTAATACCTAGAGAAAATAATAATATAATAGATACAGAAAATAATGATATGATAATGTATAATGAAATAGATGTAATTAGAGAGAGAGAGAGAGAGAGAGAGGAGAGAGAGAGAGAAATAACGTTCATAATATTACAAGAGAGAGAGAGAGAATAACGTTATGATAATGATAATGTATAATGAAATAGATGTAATTAGAGAGAGAGAGAGAGAGAGAGAGAGAGAGAGAAATAACGTTCATAATATTACAAGAGAGAGAGAGAGAAATAACGTTATGATAATGATAATGTATAATGAAATAGATGTAATTAGAGAGAGAGAGAGAGAGAGAGAGAGAGAGAGAGAGAGAAATAACGTTCATAATATTACAAGAGAGAGAGAGAAATAACGTTATGATAATGATAATGTATAATGAAATAGATGTAAGAGAGAGAGAGAGAGAGAGAGAGGAGAGAGAGAGAGAGAGAAATAACGTTCATAATATTACAGAGAGAGAGAGAGAGAATAACGTTATGATAATGATAATGTATAATGAAATAGATGTAATTAGAGAGAGAGAGAGAGAGAGAGAGAGAGAGAGAAAAAAAAATAACGTTCATAATATTACAAGAGAGAGAGAGAGAGAGAAATAACGTTATGATAATGGTAATGTATAATGAAATAGATGTAATTAGAGAGAGAGAGAGAGAGAGAGAGAGCATCTATTGTTTTATATTAATTCATCCATCTTCTAAGCCATTTGTAACTAACTGATATTAATAACTATAAAAAAGAGAGAGAGAGAGAGAGAGAGAGAGAGAGAGAGAGAGAGAGAGAGAGAGAGAGAGAGAGAGAGAGAGACCACCACACCTTTTTCTAACCCCTAACGACTGATTACAGGTGGGCAGTGAGTAAGGTCAACCACCACCACCACCACCACCACCACTATGTCAGAGAGTGAAGCCACCACTGACATGGCTGACTCCTCTTTGGGTGAGTGTGTGTGTTTGTGTTTGTACGTGTGTGTGTATGTATGTATGTATGTATATGTATATGTGTATGTGTATACTATGTGTGTGTGTGTGTTTGTACTTGTGTGTGTGTGTTTGTATACTTGTGTGTGTATGTAATTGTGTGTATACGTGTGTGTGTGTGTGTGTGTGTGTATACTTGTGTGTGTATACCTATGTGGGTGTGTGTACTTGTGTGTGTGTGGTATTTACTGTTCCTATCTCTCTTCTCTCTCTCTCTCTGCTCCTCCTCTTCCTCTTCTTTACTACCATCTCCTCTTACTCTTCTTTACTACTACTACTACTACTACTACTACTATTCCTATCCCTCCTCTTCCTCTTCTTTACTACTATCTCCTCTTCCTCTTCTTACTACTACTACTACTACTACTACTACTACTACTACTACTACTACTACTACTACTACTATCCCTCCTCTTCCTCTTCTTTACTACTATCTCCTCTTCCTCTTCTTTACTACTACTACTATAACTACTACTACTACTACTACTACTACTTCTACTACTACTACTACTACTACTACTACTATCTCTCCTCTTCCTCTTCTTTACTACCATCTCCTCTTACTCTTCTTTACTACTACTACTACTACTACTACTACTACTACTACTACTACTACTACTACTACTACTACTACTACTACTACTACTACTCCTATCTCTCCTCTTCCTCTTCTTTACTACTATCTCCTCTTACTCTTCTTTACTACTACTACTACTGCTACTACTATAACTACTACTATAACTACTACTACTACTACTACTACTACTACTACTACTACTACTACTACTACTACTACTACTACTACTACTACTATCCCTCTTCCTCTTCCTCTTTTTATTTACTACAACTATATATTTTCCTCTTTTTTCTTCCGTCTTTTATTTCGTTGCTTTTTCTCTATTTTGGTTTTTTATTTCGTGTTTTATATTCTTTGCTTTTACTTCCTCCATTTGTATTTGTATTTCTCCTTCTATAAAACTAACTATATATTTTTTTATTTTTCGTTCTCCCTGCCTGTTTTTTGTGTTGCTCTCCCTGTCTCCTTTCTTTATCTCCCTTTTTTGTCTCTTTCCTCCCTTTTTTGTCTCTTTCCTCCCTTTTTTGTCTTTCCTCCCTTTTTTGTCTTTCCTCCCTTTTTTGTCTCCTCCCTTTTTTGTCTCCTCCCTTTTTTGTCACTTCCCTTTTTTGTCTCCTCCCTTTTTTGTCTCTTTCCTCCCTTTTTTGTCTCTTTCCTCCCTTTTTTGTTTCCTCCCTTTTTTGTCTCCTCCCTTTTTTTGTCTTTCCTTTTTTGTCCTCCCTTTTTTGTCTCTTTCCTCCCTTTTTTGTCTCCTCCCTTTTGTCTCCCTTTTTTGTCTTTCCTCCCTTTTTTGTGTCCTCCATTTTTTGTTTCCTCTCTTTTTTGTCTTTCCTCCCTTTTTTGTCTCCTCCCTTTTTGTCTCCTTCCTTTTTTGTCTCCTCCCTTTTTTGTCTCCTCCCTTTTGTCTCCCTTTTTTGTCTCCTTTTGTCTCCCTTTTTTGTCTCCCTTTTTTGTCTCCTTTTTTGTCCTCCCTTTTTTGTCCTCCTTTTTTGTTCTCCTTTTTTGTCTCCTCCCTTTTTTTTGTCTTCCTTTTGTCTCTTCCCTTTTTTGTCTCCTCCCTTTTTTGTCTACTATTTTTGTCTTCCTTTTTGTTCTCCTCCCTTTTTTGTCTCCTTTTTTGTCTCTTTCCTCCCTTTTTGTCTCCTCCCTTTTTTGTCTTTTCCTTTTTTGTCTCCTCCTTTTTTTTTGTCTCCTCCCTTTTTTGTCTCTTTCCTTTTCTGTCTCCTCCCTTTTTTGTCTTTCCTTTTTTGTCTCTCCTCCCTTTTTTGTCTCCTCCCTTATTTGTCTCCTTTTTTGTCTCCTCCCTTTTTTGTTTCC
>JACEEZ010022753.1:45000-82500 GCA_016584305.1 Chionoecetes opilio
CCTACATAACAGCCCTGCAGCAGGTGGGTGGCTGGGGGTGTGTGTGTGGGTGTGTGTGTGTGTGGTGTATGTGTGTGTGTGTGGTGTGTGTGGGTGTGTGTCTAGTCTCCGTATCTGTTTATATCTAGTTTTTCCTTAGATTTTAGAGTTTTTCTGAAGTTGTGTGTGTGTGTGTTAGAAGTGATTTATTGTGTGACTGTGGTTTGAACGGTGTGTGTGTGGTGTGTGTTAGAAGGGTGTGGTGTGTGTGTGTGGTTTGAAGGGTTGTGTGTGTAGAGTGTGGTGGTGTGTGTGTTGAAGTTGTTGTGTGTTTGATGTGGTGTGTGTGTGTTTAGAAGGGATTGATGGGTGTGTGTGTGTGTGTTAGAAGGGTGATGGTGTGTGTGTGTTGAAGGGTGATGGGGTGTGTGTGTGTGTGTTAGAAGGGATTGATGGTGTGTGTGGTTAGGGGATGTGGTGTGTGTGGTTAGAAGGGATTGATGGGTGTGTGTGTGTGTGTTAGAAGGGATTGATGTGGTGTGTTGTGTGTGTGTTAGAAGGGATTGATGGGTGTGTGTGTGTGTGTTAGAAGGGATTGATGGGTGTTGTGTGTGTGTTAGAAGGGATTGATGGGTGTGGTGTGTGTTAGGGATTGATGGTGTGGTGGTGTTAGAAGGGATTGATGGGTGTTTGTGTGTGTGTTAGAAGGGATTGATGGGTGTTTGTGTGTGTGTTAGAAGGGATTGATGGGTGTTTGTGTGTGTGTTAGAAGGGATTGATGGGTGTGTGTGTGTGTGTTAGAAGGGATTGATGGGTTGTTTGGTGTGTTGTGTTAGAAGGGATTGATGGGTGTTGTGTGTGTGTGTTAGAAGGGATTGATGGGTGTTGTGTGTGTGTTAGAAGGGATTGATGGGTGTTGTGTGTGTGTTAGAAGGGATTGATGGGTGTGTGTGTGTGTTAGAAGGGATTGATGGTGTGTTGTGTGTGTGTTAGAAGGGATTGATGGGTGTTTGGTGTGTTGTTAGAAGGGATTGATGGGTGTGTTGTGTGTGTTAGAAGGGATTGATGGGTGTTGTGTGTGTGTTAGAAGGGATTGATGTGGGTGTGTTGTGTGTGTGTTAGAAGGGATTGATGGGTGTTGTGTGTGTGTTAGAAGGGATTGATGGGTGTGTGTGTGTGTGTTAGAAGGGATTGATGGGTGTGTGTGTTGTGTTAGAAGGGATTGATGGGTGTGTTGTGTGGGGTTAGAAGGGATTGATGGTGTGTGTGTGTGTGTTAGAAGGGATTGATGGGTGTGTGTGTGTGTTAGAAGGGATTGATGGTGTGTGTGTGTGTGTTAGAAGGGATTGATGGGTGTGTGTGTGTGTTAGAAGGGATTGATGGTGTGTTGTGTGTGTGTGTTAGAAGGGATTGATGGGTGTGTGTGTGTGTGTTAGAAGGGATTGATGGGTGTTGTGTGTGTGTTAGAAGGGATTGATGGTGTGTGTGTGTGTGTGTGTGTTAGAAGGGATTGATGGGTGTGTGTGTGTGTTAGAAGGGATTGATGGGTGTGTGTGTGTGTGTTAGAAGGGATTGATGGGTGTGTGTGTGTGTGTGTTAGAAGGGATTGATGGTGTGTGTGTGTGTGTGTTAGAAGATGAGGGGGGTGGGTGAAGGGATTGATGGGTGTGTGTGTGTGTTAGAAGGGATTGATGGGTGTGTGTGTGTGTTAGAAGGGATTGATGGGTGTGTGTGTGTGTTAGAAGGGATTGATGGGTGTGTGTGTGTGTGTTAGAAGGGATTGATGGGTGTGTGTGTGTGTTAGAAGGGATTGATGGGTGTTGTGTGTGTGTTAGAAGGGATTGATGGGTGTGTGTGTGTGTGTTAGAAGGGATTGATGGGTGTGTGTGTGTGTGTTAGAAGGGATTGATGGGTGTGTGTGTGTGTTAGAAGGGATTGATGGTGTGTGTGTGTGTGTTAGAAGGGATTGATGGGTGTGTGTGTGTGTTAGAAGGGATTGATGGGTGTGTGTGTGTGGTTAGAAGGGATTGATGGTGTGTGTGTGTGTGTTAGAAGGGATTGATGGTGTGTGTGTGTGTGTTAGAAGGGATTGATGGGTGTGTGTGTGTTAGAAGGGATTGATGGGTGTGTGTGTGTGTGTTAGAAGGGATTGATGGGTGTGTGTTGTGTGTGTTGTGTGTTAGAAGGGATTGATGTTGTGTGTGTGTGTTAGAAGGGATTGATGGTGTGTGTGTGTTGTTAGAAGGGATTGATGGGTGTTTGTGTGTTAGAAGGGATTGATGGTGTGTGTGTGTGTGTTAGAAGGGATTGATGGGTGTGTGTGTGTGTGTTAGAAGGGATTGATGTGTGTGTGTGTGGTGTTAGAGGGATTGATGGGTGTGTGTGTGTGTTAAAGGGATTGATGGGTGTGTGGTGTGTTAGAAGGGATTTATGGGTGTGTTGTTTAGTGATTGTGTATTGCTTCTCAGTAAGATTGTATGTGTGTTGTTTGTCTAGAAGGATATTGTTCTCTAAAGATGTGAATGTGTAAATGATCTGCTCAAATAGGTCGTAAACTCTGCTAATGGCAAGGACTGTGTCCAAAATGGTTCATATGTTGTATATAGTTAGTTAGCTAGGAAATTTCGACCCCTAAAAAAAAAAAAAAAAAAAAAAATCTCAGTGTATCAGTAATTAGCTAGGAAATTTCGACCCCTAAAAAAAAAAAAAAAATTTGGTGTATAGTATATGTAGGAAATTTCGACCCTAAAAAAAAAAAAAAAAAAAAAGGTCTGATATGTCAAAGTCCGAATACGAGAGGTTTGTGTGTACGTATATGTGTACATTGACTTAACCACGACCTCCACCCAGCTCACTGTTTCCCTCGTTACCACAGGTGCTTCTATCTCAGGGGGGACAGGTGCCCATGAACTCTCAGCACCTGTCACAGCTGCAGCAGTACTACAACAGCCTGGGTCACCTGCAGGACGACGCTTACGTGATCGAGGCGCCCTCCTTCATCGTGCCCTACGTCATGGAGGGAAAGCCTAAGGTATTGAATAGGCTCTGGCACTCTAGGCTGTGTTGTGGTGGTGTGTTTATATTACTCTCTCTCACTTTCTCTCTCTCTCTCTCTCTCTCTCTCTCTCTCTCTCTCTCTCTCTCTCTCTCTCTCTCTCTCTCTCTCTCTCTCTCTCACTCTCACACTGTCACACTGTCTCTCACACACACTCACTCTCTCTCTCACACACTCTGTCTCTCACACTGTCTCACACACACACTCTGTCTCTCACACACACACTCACTCTCTCACACTTTCTGTCTCACACTGTCTCTCACACTGTCTCTCACACACACACTCTTTATGTCTCACACACTCTCTGTCTCTCTCACCTTTCTGTCTCATCACTGTCTCTCACTCACACACTCTTTATGTCTCACACACTCTCTGTCTCTCTCACACTTTCTGTCTCTCACACTGTCTCTCACACACACACTCTTTCTGTCTCTCTCACACACTCTGTCTCTCTCACACTCTGTCTCTCACACTGTCTCTCACACACACTTCACTCTCTGTCACACACTCTCTTCACCTTTGTCTCACACACCACACCTCTCTCTTCTCACCTCTCTCTCTCTCTCATCATCATCCTCTTCTACTGTCTCATCATCCTTCTCTCTCCTCCTCTCTCTCTCTCCTCTACACTCGTCCTCTCATCACTTCTCTATCTCACCATGTCTCAACATCACTCTCTTCCCTTCTACTTTCCATCCCTTTCTACCTTCCCTCTTCTTTTCGCCTCTCCTCCTCATTCATCACCTTCTTCTACCTGTCCTCATTCATCACCTTCTACCTGTCACTCATTCATCACCTTCTACCTGTCACTCATTCATCTACCACCATTCTCACCTACGTCACTCATTCATCACCTTCTTCTACCTGTCACTCATTCATCACCTTCTACCTGTCACTCATTCATCACCCTTCTACCTGTCACTCATTCATCACCTTCTACCTGTCACTCATCATCACCTTCTTCTACCTGTCACTCATTCATCACCTTCTTCTACCTGTCACTCATTTATCACCTTCTTCTACCTGTCACTCATTCATTCACACTCACACTTCTTCTACCTGTCACTCATTCATCACCTTCTTCTACCTGTCACTCATTCATCACCACCTTCTACCTGTCACTCATTCATCACCTTCTTCTACCTGTCACTCATTCATCACCTTCTACCTGTCACTCATTCATCACCTTCTTCTACCTGTCACTCAATCATCACCTTCTACCTGTCACTCATTCATCACCTTCTTACCTGTCACTCATTCATCACCTTCTACCTGTCACTCATTCATCACCTTCTACCTGTCACTCATTCATCACCTTCTTACCTGTCACTCATTCATCACCTTTTTCTACCTGTCACTCATTCATCACCTTCTTCTACCTGTCACTCATTCATCCCCTTTCTTCTACCTGTCCATCTCACCTTGTCACTCACTACTTCTACCTGTCACTCATTCATCACCTTCTTCTACCTGTCACTCAATCATCACCTTCTACCTGTCACTCATTCATCACCTTCTACCTGTCACTCATTCATCACCTTCTTTTACCTGTCACTCAATCATCACCTTCTACCTGTCACTCATTCATCACCTTCTACCTGTCACTCATTCATCACCTTCTACCTGTCACTCAATCATCACCTTCTTCTACCTGTCACTCATTCATCACCTTCTTCTACCTGTCACTCATTCATCACCTTCTACCTGTCACTCATTCATCACCTTCTACCTGTCACTCATTCATCACCTTCTTCTACCTGTCACTCATTCATCACCTTCTTCTACCTGTCACTCATTCATCACCTTCTACCTGTCACTCATTCATCACCTTCTACCTGTCACTCATTAATCAACCATTTCCATTATCTTCCAGGAACCCATCAAGGAATTTCTGAAGAGGATAAACAAAGACTTGAAGGAATTTGAACGCCAGGAGAAGGAGAAGGAGGAGAAGAAGAAGGAAGAGGAGAGGAAGAAGGAGGAGGAGGAGGAGAGGCTGAAGAGGAAAGAGGAAAGAGACACAGAGAGAAAGAGAAGGATAGAAGCAGAGGAATCAGTAGACGACTTAGATAAGGAGGAGGAGATGGAGGCGGCAGCAATAGCGAAGCAGGAGGAGGAGAAGGAAGCCAAGGGAAAGAAGGAAGGGAAGGGGAAGGAAGCAGACACCAAAGGGAAGACGAAGGAGGTGAAGGAGGCGAAGGAGGCTAAGGAGGCGAAGGAGGCGAAGGAGGCTAAGGAGGCGAAGGAGACAAAGGAGGAAGAAGAGGAGGATGATAAGGAAAATAACAAGTCTAGTACTAATAAGGAAGATGGGAAGGAGGGAGAGAAGGAGAAAGTACAAAGCAAGGAGGAGAAGAAGGAGGAGAGGAGAGGCAAGGAGGAGAAAAGCAAGGAGGAGAAAAGCACGGAGACCACTGATGAGGACAAGGAGAATAAGGACAAGGAGACCAAGGAGAAGGCAAAGGATGGGAGTGTGGTGGAGGGGGTGAAGGAAGGTGGAGTGAAGGAAGGTGGAGTGAAGGAAGGTGGAGTGAAGGACGGTGGAGTGAAGGACGGTGGAGCAAAGGACGGGCCCCCAGTAAAGGACGGGGAGGAGGACATGACCTTCCTCGGAAAGTAAGTGCACGAAACGACTCTTTTTTTTTGCCACTTTGAAATACCTTGTTTTTTTATATATTTAAATACCTATTAATATTTTTCTTAGTATATTCCTTTTTGCACTTTATTTTAATGTCTTCTCAGCCTATCCCTTTTTCTAGTTGTCTTTTCACAGCCTATCCCTTTTAACTAGCTTCTAACTAGCATTACTAGCACGTTAAAAACCATCTCACATTACTATTAAAACAGATTATTGCAAGACCCTACATTTAAACCATTCAAAACATTACTAACACACTAAAAACCATCCTGCAACTAAATATAAACACACATCACATCCCCCCATCATCCATCACCCCTTCCCGCACCCCTAACACCCTTTAAAAACACATCACATCCCCCCATCCCTCCATCACCCCTTCCCACACCCCTAACACCCTTTAAAAACACACATCACATCCCCCCATCCCTCCATCACCCCTTCCCACACCCCTAACACCCTTTAAAAACACACATCACATCCCTCCATCACCCCTTCCCACACCCCTAACACCCTTTAAAAACACACATCACATCCCCCCATCACCCCTTCCCACACCCCTAACACCCTTTAAAAACACACATCACACATCACATCCCTCCATCACCCCTTCCCACACCCCTAACACCCTTTAAAAACACACATCACATCCCCCCATCACCCCTTCCCACACCCCTAACACCCTCCGTGCCCCGTCAGGTGGGAGCCGTACTACCGCAGCGCCCTGGGCAAGTTCATGATGGAGCTGGGGCTGAACCAGACACAGGAGTTCCTTCAGGCTGACCTCCTCCGCATGCAGAAACGCAAGCTGGAGAAGATGAAGACGCAGCCCCCGAGGGAAAGCATTGTGAGTGTTGCTACAGGGAGAGATTTAGGGATTTATTTACTTGTTTGCAGTGAGAGATGTAATGCCAAACTCTTATCCTATGAACAGATATATATATAACATACAAACTATATCACACATTAACACGATGCCTCACACCCTGCCGTAACCCCGGATGGCTGCCAAATTAATCCTATCAGATATTAAACAACAGACAAACGATTGGCCACAATATTACCACGCCTCACATTTTCCCGTGTCCTCGGATGGCTGTCAAACTCTTATCCTATCAGCAATATATCACACCCTCTTGTAACCTCCAGATGGCTGTTTAACTCATCCCATCAGATATATAACACATAAACATTATTTCCCACATTAAAACCATGCCTCGCACCTGGAGACCTGTTTTCCTGTCAGATTCAAAGCCTATCCAAATACTGTACATACTCTAACCCACGCCTCACCCCCTCCCTTAACCCCCAGATGGCCGCCAAGCTCCTGGAGAAGCAGCTTGAGGTGACGCGCAAGAAGAACTCCCACCTGCAGGTGCCCCTCAAGATCTGCAAGTTCTGCACCTTCAAGACGGAGAGCAAGATGGTGATGCAGCGCCACCTGGAGTCCCCCCACATGGTCAACTACACCTACAAATGCAACTTCTGTGAATTTGAAACCAGGGGACCACAGGTAGGATTAAGAGTGTTTAGAAGGCTGTAGGGTTAAAGGCATGTCCAGACCAGCAGGCGTGCTCGGAGGGCAGCGTGGCCGGTGGACATATTCTGCCGGACACGCCCGTGAATGTTGTCCACACGACAGAGTCGATGACTGGACGGGCGTGCCTGACGATGCCAGTAGGTTGTGGAGTGCGGTAGGATAAACAAGGTGCCCGGTACTACTGCCAAGAAACTATTACGTAGCATAATTGTTGCCGTGTGTATAAAGTTCCTGATGTGAACTGTGTTACAAGGAAGTGATAAGTGGGAGGCAACCCTTCTATGGATCCCCAATGTTAAATTTTGTCTGGCAGCGTGGTAGCTCCTCAAGCCACCGGGCACCGCACGGTGATTTCGCTCAACGGGGTATCGGGCATTTTGATGGTTTGCCCGCCATCAGGCCCACTGGTCTGGACAGGCCTTAAGCTAGGTAGTGACACAACCACCAACCAACAAAATCCACACACACACATACACAGAATAATTTTGGTCACATTCCACACGTGCTAACCGCCTTCCTCCACCGTGGCAGGTGATCCTCTTCCACATGGAGGCGGAGCACAACACACGGGGCCGGCTGGAGCGAGCGCCGGCCTTCTTCCAGTGCTCCCTCTGCCCCTACGAGGACAACAACAAGTCCAAGATGACGCGACACTCCTTCTCGTGCAGCAAGAAATACAAGCCTGAGAAGAACTGTGAACTCATGGACTGGGAACCCCCGGCCAAGATCCCCAAGGTATTACATGTACGTCACCGCGGAAAGTTTGTCAGGTTTTCCTTTCTAGACCCTTGGGGATTTTGTTATTCCTTTTTTTTCTTGCCTGGGATATTTGGGTTTTGATTCCTTGTAATTATTAGTTTTTTTTTTTTAACCCTTTGATTTTTTTTACCATTTGTTTTGTGATTTTTTTGTTTTTGTCCCTTTGTGATTTTTGTTTTTTGTCCCTTTGTGATTTTGTTTTTTGTCCCTTTCTGTAATTTTTGTTTTTTGTCCCTTTGTAATTTTTGTTTTTTGTCCCTTTGTAATTTTTGTTTTTTGTCCCTTTGTAATTTTTGTTTTTTGTCCCTTTGTAATTTTTGTTTTTTGTCCCTTTGTAATTTTTGTTTTTTGACCCTTTGTAATTTTTGTTTTTTGTCCCTTTGTAATTTTTGTTTTTTGACCCTTTGAAATTTTTTGGGGTCACTTTAATTTTTGGTTTCGATCCTTTATTTTAATTTTTTTATATTTGTGTCCATTTTTTATTTTTTGTATTTTGTCCCTTTGTGATTTCTTTTGTTTTTTTGTCCCTTTGTGATTTCTTTTGTTTTTTTGTCCCTTTGTGATTTTTGTATTTGCCCTGTTCCCTTTTTCCCCTGCCTTGCATCCCCTATCCCCCTCCTCCCTTGTTGTTATTGTTGTTGTTGTTCCTAGTCCTTGGTTAGTTGTAGTAGTGTTTGTTTATATATTTGTCTCTTTAGTTGTGAAAGACAGGTTAAGTTTTGTTGCCCATTAATTATGTTTTAAATATAGGTGAAAGTTATTTGTCTGTTTAGTTGTGTGAGACAGATTTAGTTTTGTGACCCAGTTAGTTTTGTGACCCAGTTAGTTTTGTGACCCAGTTAGTTTTGTGACCCAGTTAGTTTTGTGACCCAGTTAGTTTTGTGACCCAGTTAGTTTTGTGACCCAGTTAGTTTTGTGACCCAGCTAGTTTTGTGACCCAGTTAGTTTTGTTATTAATTCTGTTTTAAGTGTAGCTGAAAGGGTGTGTCATGGCTATAATGTTATGCTAGGGGATGCTTTGTGTAGAATATCAAACTAAGACATTGATATAGAGAGGTGGAGAGAGAGAGAGAGAGAGAGAGAGAGAGAGAGAAAAGGAGAGAGTGTAGAGAGAGAGAGAGAGAGAGAGAGTGCATTAGTGTATATCATAATAACTGAAATAACTAAGATTAGCTAGAGGTATAAAGGAGTAGGAGACTAACAAAAGAACATACCATTAACTAGTAAGGATTAAAAGGATTGATAAGTAAATAAATACCAAGATAACTTATAATTCAAGTCATGTTTAGAGACTCATTCAAGAAAAATATTAGTGTAGATCAAGTAAAAAAATATAGTAGAAAATATCTGGCCACTCCATGTAGAGCACAACCATCTCACAGCCTCCCTCCCCTCCCTTCCCTTCCCCTCCCTCCCCCACCAGCACCACAGATCAGTTAACACCCCCCTTCCCCCTCCCCAAATACCCCAGATCCACCGCGGGCGCCCTAACACCCTGGGCAAGGCGTTCGAGCCCGTCAAGATGCCCAACCTGCTGCCCAAGAACCTGGCGGGCATGAACATTAGCATCCAGTCGGCGGGTGGCACCAGTCTGCTCTCCTCCAACGCCCTGTCCATAGCGGCCGGGCGGGGGCGCGGCAGACCCGTCGGCTCCTACAAGAACCCCGGCGGCCTCTCCAGCCAGGCCCGCGGCATCAACACAGGTGGGTGGCTGAAGGGTCTTGGGGTGTCTTGGGGTACAGTGATAAGTGGTTCTTCACATGTATTTTTTTTTGTTTCTTTTCCCAGTATTACAGTAAAACCTCGTATTGGGACTAATTGGGCCGAGGAGTGGTCCGAGTAATGCAAGGATCCGAATAATGCAGTGGTAAAATAATAATAATAATAAAATAAAAAAAAATAAAAATCTAGGTGAATATAGAAAATTTTGTAAGTCCTGCAAATATCAATAAACGTCAGATAAATCATGTCAATAAATAAATTACAGTAAAAATACACAATACAGTACTGTACGGGAGTAGTGGACAGTACTATCAATCAGTCCTACTACGTCTGGCCAAAAAAAAAAAAAAAAAAAAAAAAAAAAAATAAAAAAAAAAAAAAATAAATAAAAAAATAAATAAGAAAAAAAAAAAATAATAAATAAATAAAAATGAAAAGATAAAAAAAAAAAGAGGAGGAAGAAGTCCGAATAATGTCAAAGTCCGAATAATGAGAGTCCGAATACGAGAGGTTTTACTGTAGTATTATTATTATTTGTTTCTTTTCAATATGAGAAGAAGAGGTAGTGTGAGGTTCTTGAGTGTTAAGCCCCGTCACACTACCACTCACCACCGTCGGCGCTGCCCGGCGGTGCTTGTCCACGAGCAATGCCGCTGCCCGAGTTGTGTGCATTCGGCTACGTTTTGCTCGTCGGCATCCTGTCCACACTGCCACTTTTTAGCGATGAACACTCGATCGACGGGAAACGGTGATGAGTGGTGGTGTGTACGGGGCTTTAGGGTGGTGTTAGGGTGATGAGTGGTGGTGTGTACGGGGCTTTAGGGTGATGAGTGGTGGTGTGTACGGGTGGTGGTGTGTACGGGGCTTTAGGGTGGTGTTAGGGTGATGAGTGGTGGTGTGTACGGGGCTTTAGGGTGATGAGTGGTGGTGTGTACGGGGCTTTAGGGTGATGAGTGGTGGTGTGTACGGGGCTTTAGGGTGATGAGTGGTGGTGTGTACGGGGCTTTAGGGTGGTGTTAGGCTATGTTGATATATTAGTTCTTATTATTGTATTTAGATTTGTATTATTATTATTATTTGTGTGTGTGGTGTGTGTGTGTGTGTGTGTGTGAACTCAATTATAGTTTAGATGAGATAAAATCAAGCTCGTTCTGTCCTTTCTATTGATACTTATTCATGTATTTCACTATTTACCATTAGCACAAGACTTCTGTTTGAGTTTATGTATGTATGTATTGATGTAGATCTGTATATATATTTTATTATTATTATTTTTATTTTTATGTGTGTGTGTGTGTGTGCGTGTGTGATGGTGGCCGTGTTGCTCATGTCTGTGTTTGCCCTCCCCCCGCGGCTGCCCTCCCCGCCCGCTGCTGTGGGTGTGGTGGAGCAGTCGGTTCGGGCTCCCTCCTCTACACTAACCGCGGCACATCCACATCCACAGTCCAAGGCTCAGGCTCACAGTTCACTCTCGGCAACCAGATGTTCCACGTGAGTACCTCCTCCTTCACTGTCTCCTTCAGTCCTTCTTCACTGTCTCCTTCAGCCCTCCTTCACTGTCTCCTTCAGCCCTCCTTCACTTTCTCCTTCAGCCCTCCTTCACTGTCTCCTTCAGCCCTCCTTCACTGTCTCCTTCAGCCCTCCTTCACTGTCCTTCAGCCCTCCTTCACTGTCTCCTTCAGCCCTCCTTCACTGTCTCCTTCAGTCCTCCTTCACTGTCTCCTTCAGCCCTCCTTCAGCCCTCCTTCAGCCCTCCTTCACTGTCTCCTTCAGCCCTCCTTCACTGTCTCCTTCAGCCCTCCTTCACTGTCTCCTTCAGCCCTCCTTCACTGTCTCCTTCAGCCCTCCTTCACTGTCTCCTTCAGCCCTCCTTCACTGTCTCCTTCAGCCCTCCTTCAGTCCTCCTTCACTGTCTCCTTCAGCCTCCTTCACTGTCTCCTTCAGCCTCCTTCACTGTCTCCTTCAGCCCTCCTTCACTGTCTCCTTCAGCCCTCCTTCACTCTCCTTCAGCCCTCCTTCACTGTCTCCTTCAGCCCTCCTTCACTATCTCCTTCAGCCCTCCTTCACTCTGTACTGTAGTTCCTCCCCTTCCTTCAGCCCTCCTTCACTGTCTGTCTCTCCTTCACTCATTACTGCAGACACCCCTTCTGTCTCACCCTCACCTCAGTTTCCTACAAAAAATGTTCTCGTTTTTCTCGTATAGTCTATTTTATTTATGATGGTCAAAATGCACTAAGGAGGCCACGCCCCCCGCCTGACCCCCTTATCTACGGGGCTGCTGATTGGTGCACTCATCATGCTCAATAGGTGTACAGATTACTCGTATCATCACTACCAACACACCATCACCACTACACAACAGCACGTGACCACTACACTACAGACCATCTTCACTACTCCCCACCAATACCGTAGTGTAGCACATTGTTATGGTAGGGAAGATGGTCTGTACACTACACACAGGCTTGTACTGAGAGTCATGACGGCGGTCGGACAGCGAACGACCGACGAAGGATACCATGAGAGGGATATTTTTTGGAACGAAGAGCGACAACGACGGTCGGCGCGGCGAATAAAACCGTGACCTACAATCGTCGTCGTTGCTCTGCGTTCCAAAAAATATCCCTCTCATGGTACCCTTCATCGGTCGTTCGTCGTTCGTCGCTGGACCGCCATCGTGACTCTTGGTACGAGCCACACGCCTGTTGGCCTTCCAGCACGGTGTCTTCAGCCAAGCAGGTACAGGGGGCGTGGTCTCCTTACTGCATTTTGACCATATTAAATAAAATAGACTTGTTGACTATGTGTTGATTGATGTTTTAATAATATGTGTTTGTTTTGTACTGTGTTGTTTGGGGGTCGGCACTGTGACTTAGAGAGAGAGTGATAGAGAAAGAGAGTGAGCTTACTGTGTGTGTGTGTGTGTGTGTGTGTGTGATAGTTGTGATGTGTGATGTCCTGGTGATGACTTAGTGATGTAGAGTAGTTAGTTAGTTAGTAGTAGTAGTAGTAGTTAGTTAGTAGTAGTAGTAGTTAGTTAGTTAGTTAGTAGTAGTTAGTTAGTAGTAGTTAGTTAGTTAGTAGTAGTTAGTTAGTTAGTAGTAGTAGTAGTTAGTTAGTTAGTTAGTAGTAGTTAGTTAGTTAGTAGTAGTAGTAGTTAGTTAGTTAGTAGTAGTTAGTTAGTTAGTAGTAGTAGTAGTTAGTTAGTTAGTAGTAGTTAGTTAGTTAGTAGTAGTAGTAGTTAGTAGTAGTAGTAGTAGTAGTAGTAGTAGTAGTAGTAGTAGTAGTAGTAGTAGTAGTTAGTAGTTAGAGTAGTGTTAGAGATGTAGTGATGAATGAATATCTCTTTTGTTGACTTCTTCACTCACTTAGAAGTTAGAAGTATACTAGCTTACCTTATAAGACTTAGCATAACAACAGGGATACACATTGACTTAGGATATTCATATTCTAGTACTAGTTAGAAATCACGGCCATTCTTCATATCACTTCATGCAACAACGAAATGTACAAGTGAGCTTAAAATTGGACATAAACCCATTTTTTTACTATCTTAGCTTATTCAAACCCAATTTTTACTATCTTAGGTTATTTTGTGTCTAGAATCCCTCCCTCATCCTATCCTGCATATATTCCTAGCACTAACAAGTATACAATCCTCCTTGGTGCATGTATAGACCCGCACTGCACAGTCATCCTAGTAAGAGAAGGAGAGAAATATATACATAACTCCAGAGAAAGTAATAGTACACTGCCTTGAAAACACTCCCCACCAACTTACCCAACACAAAGTAGAGGAGTGCGAGTCCCTTGAGTTAGACTGAGGCATGCGAGGCTTAACGCACCCTTGTAGCGGCCCCTGCACTCCCCTCTCCCCTCACACCCTATGCACCCCTCCTGTACCTGAAGGACTTAAGGCCACGTCACAGGGACCCTTTTCCGGCATCTTTTGGTATTCTGCTACCAAAAGATGCCCGTAGTGGTGGCAAAAAAATGCGCGTTCGTCACACGGCGTTTCGGCTACGAGCATCTTCCGTGACCCGCAACCAAAACTAACATTATGGATCGTGCAAGAAGACGTCAATCGTATTCTTCAATTCAAGACTTATCAATCGTGCAAGAAGATCCTCGTAGCCGAAACGCCGTGTGACGAACGCGCATTTTTTTGCCACCACTACGGGCATCTTTTGGTAGCAGAATACCAAAAGATGCTGGAAAAAGTGTCCGTGTGACCCGACCTTAACACATCCCTTCCTGCGCCCTTAAAACCATCCTTACTGACTCCAAACCCAGTACCTTCACACCTCTCCTCAGTCCCCTGAAGCCATTACCTTACCCAATTCACCCTGTAGAACCCTTTGAGAAGGCAGGGATCTTTGGTAGCAGGTACAAGTCCGTTCCCTGGCCCGCCTGTACCACCCTTGCCCTGTAAAGACATTACTGATAAACCAGCTTACATCTCCTCTCCCCTGGCTTCCTTATCTCACCCTGTAGTAACCCTGTAGTAGAGAGAGGCAGGGGGTAGGGCTGTAGTAGGTGGTAGGGCGTGGGTGTGAGTAGGTCCCTTCCCCCTGGCTGTCACTGTATCTCACCCTGTAGTAACCCTGTTGAGAGAGAGAGGCAGGGGGTAGGGCTGTAGTAGAAGGTAGGGCAGGGGTGTACATAGCTCCCTTCCCCCTGGCTGTCACTGTACCTCACCCTGTAGTAACCCTGTTGAGAGAGAGAGGCAGGGGGTAGGGCTGTAGTAGGTGGTAGGGCGTGGGTGTGAGTAGGTCCCTTCCCCCTGGCTGTCACTGCTGCCGGCCCCTACAGCTTGTCAGTGGCCATCTGGTGCCTATGTCTGGTGGCCAGGGCTCAGTCAGCAGTGTTTCCATATCTTCACAGTCGACCGCGAGGGTACAACGCATCCTCCCGTCCTCTTCCAACTCCTCTCCCGTCAGCCTTATACCGGGTCTAGGCGCATCATCCTCAATCACCATACAGGTAGGAAGGCGTGGTGGTGAGGGTGTGTGTGTGTGTGTGTGTGATGAAGGGGAATAGCTGTGACTTGTATGTAGGAAGACTGATTTTAGTGTACGAGACATATGGGAGAATCTGGCGTGTGGGCAAAGGTGGGTGCTGGGAGGGAAGGAGTGTGTGTGTGGGCACTGTGGGGTGGGTCTTGGGTGTTGGGAGGGAAGGTGTGTGTGTGTGTGTATGGTGGGTGGGTGTTGGGAGGGAGTGTGTGTGTGGGGGTGTGGGAATAGGGGCTGAAAGTGTGTTAGGTCTGAAGTAGGAGTGGGTGTGTGGGTGTGGGTGTGTGTGTGTGATACCTTAGAAGAGATGAAACAATAAATAAAGTAATGAAAGAGCAGTGACATAGATGGAGGAAGTAGTTTTGATGCTTACTAAAGAATAAGTCAGAGAGATAATACAGCAATTCAGATTAACCCCTTCACGCCCAGAACGTAATATCCATTGTAATTTGGGTACCATTAGACGTTTTCGTAAGTGACTATAAGCAATATTTTATAGCTATGACCTGTTTAGTATCCTTAGTATACTCATTTGATATATTTAGTTAGTTTTCGTAATTTTATGGCTGACAACTGACAATTTCATATAGCAAAGGAAAGATCTGGGATTGAAGGGGTTGATGATGAGATAACGTAGATATTTGTAGACAACATATTGAATAACAACTTTTTATTTGTGGTTAAGATATTATTAGATAGATGACATTGATAACATTGCATTTTAGGATTTCTTTGCCTGTGTTTTTATGTTTCATCTCATTCAGTGGCTTAAATTCTCATCTCATTCTAATCACCCCACTGTCCCCAACACCCCCCAACACCCCAACACCCACCCATCACCCCACACCCCCCAACACCCCACCCTCACCCAACACCCACCCATCACCCCCCAACACCCACCCATCACCCCCAACACCCACCCATCACCCCCAACACCCACCCATCACCCCCAACACCCCAACACCCACCCATCACCCCAACACCCACCCATCACCCCCAACACCACCCCACCCAACACCCCCCAACACCCCAACACCACCCCATCACCCCCAACACCCACCCATCACCCCCAACACCCCACCCATCACCCCCAACACCCCAACACCCCAACCACCCACCACATCACCCCCAACACCCCAACACCCCCCCACCCACACCCCCACACCCCAACACCCACCCCCATCACCCCCAACACCCACCCATCACCCCCAACACCCACCCCATCACCCCCACACCCCCCAACACCACCCATCACCCCAACACCCCATCCCCCACACCCCACCATCACCCCCAACACCCACCCATCACCCCCACACACCCACCCATCACCCCCAACACCCACCCATCACCCCAACACCACCCCAACACCCCCAACACCACCCATCACCCCCAACAACCACCCATCACCCCCAACCCCACCCCACCCCCAACACCACCCAACACCCCCAACACCCCCACCCACCCATCACCCCCAACACCCACCCATCACCCCCAACACCCACCCATCACCCCAACCCCCCAACCCCCACCCATCACCCCCAACACCCAAACACCCACCCTCACCCCACCACCCAATCACCCCAACACCCCCACACCCCAACCCACCTCACCCCCAACACCCAACCCACCCCAACCCCCCATCACCCCAACACCCCATCACCCCCCCTCACCCCAACACCCCCCTCACCCCACCCTCACCCCACACACCACCACTCACCCCACACCCCAACACCCCAAACTCACCCCACCCCTCACCCCAACACCCCAAACTCACCCCCCACCCTCACCCCAACACCCCAAACTCACCCCCCGTCACCCCAACACCCCAAACTCACCCCCGTCACCCCAACACCCCAAACTCACCCCCCGTCACCCCAACACCCCAAACTCACCCCCCTCACCCCAACACCCCAAACTCACCCCCCCCTCACCCCAACACCCAAACTCACCCCTCCGTCACCCTCAGACGTACAAGCAAGGAGCAACACCAAGTCCCCCAGCAGCCCCAGCACTCCATCACGCCCTGCCCCGCGCCGGCCAGCAGCTCTCCAGGGCTCCACCAGGCTCCTCACAGGGCCGCGGAGACAACAGTGGCAACCCGTCCTTCGTCATATGCGAGATCTGCGACGGCTATATCAAGGTGCGGGAGAGAGAGAGAGAGAGAGAGAGAGAGAGAGAGAAGTTTAGAAGGAATGAGAGAGAGTAGTAGAGAGAGAGAGAGAGAGAGTGTTGAGAGAGGGAGAGAGAGGAAGAGAGAGAGGAGAAGAGAAGAGAGTAAATGTGAGAGAGAGAAGTTAGACAGGTGTAATGGAGAGAGAAGTTAGACAGGGTAAGTGAGAGAGAAAAGGAGACGGGTAAATGGAGAGAGAGAAGAGTTTAGACAGGTGTAAATGTGAGAGAAGAAGTTGACAGGTAAAGTGAGAGAGAGAAGTTTAGACAGGTGTAAATGTGAGAGAGAGAAGTTTAGACAGGTGTAAATGTGAGAGAGAGAAGTTTAGACAGGTGTAAATGTGAGAGAGAGAAGTTTAGACAGGTGTAAATGTGAGAGAAAGATAGTGAGTGAGTGTGAGAGAGAGAGAGAGAGAGAGAGAGAGTTAAAAGTAAGTAGAGAAGATAGTGAGGGGAGGAAGAGAGAGAGAGAGAGAGGAGAGAGAGAGAGAGAGAGAGAGAAGTTTAGACAGGTGTAAATGTGAGAGAAAGAGAGTGTGTGGGTGGGTGAGTGAGTGAGTGAGTGAGAAAAAGTGTTGACGTGTAAATGTGTGAGTGAGTGAGAGATCTGGGTCAATAAAAAAAGGTGTTGCGACAGGTTTAAATGTAAGAAAGATCATAAATGACTTATGTTCAAGGCTAAACCCCCCCCCCCCTCCTCCCCTCAGGACCTGGAGCAGCTGCGTAACCACATGAACCTGATCCACAAGGTCAAGATCCACCCCAAGATGATCTACAACCGACCTCCGCTCAACTGCCAGAAATGTCAACACCGCTTCCATTACCGACCAGTGAGGCTCACACTCACTGCCACACTTATTACTACTTCACTTACTTACCACTTATTACGTACTTTACGAACTACTACTACTTATTACACTTTGACAACTACTACTACCACTTATTACTACTTACAACTACTGCCACTTATTACTACTTTACAACTACTACTACCACTTATTACTACTTTACTACTATACATTATTATACTTACAACTACTACTACCTTACTACTACTTACAACACTACTGCCACTTATACATTTACAACTCTGCCCCACTTATTACTACTTTACAACTACTACACTCCACTTATTACTACTACAACTACTACTCACTTATTACTATTTACAACTACACTGCCACTTATTACACTTTACACTACTCCCACTTATTACTACTTTACAACTAACTACCACTTACACTTTACACACTACTTACCACTTATACACTTACACATACTACTTATTACTACTTTACAACTACTGCCACCACTTATTACTACTTTACAACTACTACTACCACTTATTACTACTTTACAACTACTACTACCACTTATTACTACTTTACAACTACTACTGCCACTTATTACTACTTTACAACTACTACTCACTTATTACTACTTTACAACTACTACTACACTATACACTTTACCACTTATACACTTAATACACTACTTACACTTATTACTACTTTACCAACTTACTATCACTTATTACAATTACTACTTGCCACTTATTACTACTTTACAACTACTACTACACTTACTATTTACAACTACTACTGCCACTTATTACTACTTTACACTACACTACCACTATTACTACTTTCAACTCTTATCCACTTAACTACTCAACACTACTCCATTACTTACTTACAACTTACTACTATACCACTTATTACTACTTTACAACTAACTACTGCCACTTATTACACTTTACAACTACTACTCACTTATTACACTTTACAACTACTACCACTTATCTACTTATAACTACTATACACTTATACTATTACAACTACCACTTGCTACTTACTTTACACTTACTAACTGCCACTTATTACTACTTACAACTATACTGCCCTTTTACTACTTACAACTACTTCACTTATACTACTTACAACTTTACTACTTGCCACTTATTACTACTTTACAACTCTACTACTGCACTTATTACTACTTTACAACTACTACCCTTATTACTACTTTACACTCACTGCACTTATTACTACTACAACATACACTGCCATTATTATACTTTACTACAACTCTATTACCTCTCTTATACTGCCATTATTACTACTTTTCAACTACTACTACTGCTTTACCTTTACTACTACTACCTTTTACTACTTTACAACTGCACTTCCACTTATTACTCTTACAACTACATACTGCCACTTATTACTATTTAAACTAACTGCCACTTATACTACTTCATACTACTACTGCCATTATCTACTTCACACTCACTACCACTTTACACTTACCTACACTGCCACTTATTACTACTTTACAACTACTACTGCTATTACCTCTGCTACTACTACTACCACTTATTACTACTTTACAACTACTACTGCCACTTATTACTACTTTACAACTACTGCTATTACCTCTGCTACTACTACTACCACTTATTACTACTTAACAACTACTACAACTACTACTGCCACTTATTACTACTACTTCTGCTACTACTTCACTACTCACTACTTACCATTATATTACTACTACTACTACTACTACTACTTATACATACTTACAACTACTACTACTTACAACTCTTTTTTACCTCACATTCTTAATGGTGATGATTCAATATTTTTTAATCCAAGGTTTTAAAGTTTTGATATTAAGATTTAATAATCCTTTATATTTTCCCCCTGCTTAATTATTTGCAGAGTGTAGACTTCTTAACTCCCTTTGTGTATTCTCCTTCCCTTATTCCTTACTTCTTCACTTCCCTGATCCCTTTCTCCTCCTTGATTCCTTACTCTCCACTTGAGTCCCTTATCCCTTTCTCTTACCTTAGTCCCTTTCCTCCTTCCTTAGTCCTACTCTCCTTCCCTTGAGTCCCTTTCTCCTTCCCTTGAGTCCCTTAGTCCTCTTCCTTCCCTTTCACCTTTACTTCCTTGAGTCCCTTAGTCCTTTCTCTTCCTTGAGTCCTTTCCTTCCCTGAGTTCCTTTCTCCTTCCCTTGGTACCTAAGTCCCTTCTACCTCCCTTGAGTCCTTTCTCCTTCCCTGATCTACCTTTCCTTCCCTTGAGTCCTTATCCTTCTCTCTCCTTGATCCCTCTTTCCTCCTTGATCCTTCTCCTTCCCTTGAGTTCTTTCCTACTCTTCCTAGTCCTTTCTCCTTCCTTAGTCCCTTTCTCCTTCCTTGAGTCCCTTTACTCCTTCCATTTATCCTTTTCCTTCCCTGAGTCCCTTCTCCTTCCCTTGAGTCCCTTTCTCCTTCCTTGTCCCTTCTCCTTCCCTGAGTCCCTTTCTCCTTCCCTTTAGCCTTCTCTTCCTTGTCCCATTTTCACTTCCCTGGTCCCTTTCTCCTTCCCTTGAGTCCCTTTCTCCTTCCCTTGAGTTCCTTTCTCCTTCCCTTGAGTCCCTTTCTCCTTCCCTTGAGTCCCTTTCTCCTTCCCTTGAGTCCCTTAGTCCCTTTCTCCTTCCTTTGAGTCCCTTTCTCCTTCCCTTGAGTTCCTTAGTCCCTTTGCTTCTCCCTCCTTCCTTCCTTTGCCTCCCCCTGTAATGTGTGTGTGTGTTGCAGGGTCTGGAGCCCACTTTCGGCTACAACGGCCTGTCACCTCGTCCTGGGAGCGGCACATAGGGCAAGCGCCGGCCTGCCCCATCTGTGCAAGGTGCTCACCTTCACAACCTCCCTTACACCCTTGCTTTACTTGCCTCCCATCAAGAGAGCACAGACTTACTATTACATTCCTCCCATCAGTGAGAGAGGGATTTATAGAGAACTTGCTATTTTTTTTAACTATTTTGTAATGTCATAGAGCTACATGAGTCATTTAACTTTAAAACTCCGGAATTTGGTCCGCCCCACAAAGTTATTAAAAATATTGGCTCTAATTCCCTGTGTGTTGTGTGTGTTGCAGGGTCTGGAGCGCCACCTGCTGGGCACGCACGGCCTGGTCACCTCGTCCATGCAGGAGGCGGCCAACAAGGGCAAGGACGCCGGCCGCTGCCCCATCTGTGGCAAGGTGCGTCACCCTCACATGCCCTCCCTTGACAGCCCTTGCTTTATCATTGCCTCCCATCAGAGACAGACAGACACAGACTTACATTACATTGCCTCCCATCAGAGAGAGAGAAGGGATTTTATAGAGAAACTTGCTATTTTTTTTAACTTTTTTGTAATGTCCATAGGAGCACAATGAGATCATTCTTACTTTGAAAACTCTCCGGAGGGAATGTTGGCCGACCACACACAAAAGTTAATTTAAAAAAAAAATTATCATATAAATGTTAAGTTAAGTTGTGGAGCCTCTAGACTTTTGAACTTGTGCAGCTTGTATGCCCGACCAGCAGCCAGTCTGACGGTAAAGTTACGCAGGGCTTCTGTGTTGAGATCCTCTTGGGGAGTGTGTTGCAGCAAGTGGCAATGCTCTTGGAGTGTTGTGTGTCACACTCCACTCTTGCCTCGCTGCCTCGGCAGCCACACTGGTCCCGACACACTTCTGCCACACTCTGTAATCACAACAACACAATTACTAAATCTCTTAATTCACCAAATCTTTGATGCAACATTTTATGGAATTAATCAACATTGTGAATGAAGTAGAATTTGAGATTATTTTCAACACTGTGATTGGTTCCCGGTGCCCCGGAGGCACCGCGGCAGCGGTCCAGCCACGAGGCGGCGGCCGTCCTCACCGCACCACACACACAGTCTGCTGGGCAAGGCTCCAGCCAGCTGAAGTGTCAGACTGCAGACTCAGACAGGCCAACACACACCACTGTAAACAGTCGTCCAGGCAGAGGCTGGAACAAAGAAACAATATTGTTACAAACATTATTTGCACATTGTGCAATCACCTCAAACTACATTTGTATATTTTTTTATATTGCTTTTCTTTAGAAAAGCTGTTCAAAGAAAAGCTGTTCTATACAGTGAACACAAATCAATCCCCTCTCTCTCCATTAGCAAAGATGATGATGTTTACTAGGAAATATTGCACTGTTTAGTGATCTACACGAGACTTGTGAAGACTCCTAATCCCAATGTACAATTAATAAGGTTACCACCACCACCACCACCACCACCACCACCACTCACCCTGCCCCTCCCCCTCAGGTGTTCCAGTGGAAGCTCCTGAACCACGTGAGTCGGGACCACAAGATGACCCTGAAGCCGGCGCACCTCAGCTACAAGTGTACGGTGTGCACGGCCACCTTCAACATGTACCGCCTCTTTGAGAACCACGTCTACTCGGCTCACTCCGTCGTCAACAAGAACAAGGAGGGAGGCAAGAAGCAGAGCAGTGGAGGTGAGACACGCACACACACACACCATTAGTTTTCCCTATTGTGCATTGATATGTGGCATAGCTGGACAGTGAAATTATAGATGCCAAAAGTATTTATGTTTGTAAAGCTAAGATTGACCCATTGAGACGGGACCCCACCAGTGTAACCCATTTCCCCTATATCACAGCTAGGTAAACACACACACACACACACACACAAAAAATAATTGACTCATCATACTAACATAGCGGTTAGTGTCATGATAACTAACCAATACTAAACTAACTAATAAAAATAAAATATAAAATAACTAAATAAAAATAACAAATGAACTAGTAACTAACTAAATAACATGATATAGTACTAATCCACGTCCTCCTTCCAGGTTCCTCCGAATCTCCGCTCAAGATCAACGATGAAATCACCATCATTCCCCAGCCAGTGGTCGGCAAATCCAAGAACTCGTCCTCTAACACCAACGCCTCCACCACCACCTCATCCAACTCCTCCTCGGAAAAGTCTAAGAAGTCCGACAGCTCAACGGTGAGTGGCAGCGAGTGCGTCGTTGTTGTTGTTGTTGTGTGTGGGAAAACCTGGAAGCATAAAAAGTCATTAGCTTCATTTTATGTCTAAAGTCATATTGGGATTTATGAAGCAGTTATTGATATCATGGTTAGTTATATAAGTACTTTAATACACACCCGTGCACCATTATAACCCTGCCCTCCTCCCCCCCCCTCAGCCCACCATGAGCAAGGAGATCACGATCACCAAGGTGGGGTCGCGGCCGACGCGGCGCAGCGGCGGCGGCGGCGTGGAGGTCATCAGTCTGGACGAGTCGCCTAAGAAGTCGGACAGCAGCAGCAAGCGGCGGGCACACAAGGAGGGCGTGGGCAGCAGCTCCAAGAAGGCGAGGACGACCAGCTAATGTGTAGCAGCGCGGCCAGGGGGGAGGGGGAGGGGCGGCTCAAAGTGGTGTTATTGTTGTTGTTGTTACGGCGGCGGCGGCGGCAGGTGTGACGCCTCGGTGTGACGCCACAGTGACCCTGGGCGGGGATGTGCGTGACGCTGTGACTCCCCGTGTGTGTGTGTGTGTCTGCGCGCACACCCTGGGATGGTTTATTTAATCCTGGACACTTGACTTGTGGGGTCAGACAGGTGCCATCCTCCGGCCACACCCGTGACTGGCCACACCTGCACAGAGGGAGACAGAGAGGAAAACAAGACTTACTGCAAGGAACTGGGAGGATTGCCAAAGAAAACATTAAAAATTGACCCACACCAAGAAACATTGCTTTGGAAAGTGACCACTGCAAGTCGACTCAACCACCACAACCACCACAGCCGTGCAGTGAGTGTCCTGGCCGGCACCCCCACCCCCCGGCGCTGTGGTGGAGGGCCGGCCACCCCCTCACGCCTGTGGTGGTGGTACTCTCCCGGCCCTGCCACTGGTGCTGCTGGGAGGGAGGAGGAGGAGAGTGGTGGGGGAGGTATTGTCATCACGCCTCACTAACTTATTCACACTGGACAGACATTCTAAGAGTCATCATTGTGTTGGTCAGTCATTTAAAAAAAGTTTGGTTTCATTAATTTCATTTGTGATTTTCTTTTCCTCATGATTTTCTTTTTCCCGCTCGGCTGTAATTTTATTTTTTGACCAGGAAAGGTGCCGAGTCACTGCCTAAGCGGATCTGGGGTGAATTTTATTTTGTTCCACATGTAGCGTTGTTAGTACACACACACACACACACACACACACACACACACACACACACACACACACACACACACACACACACACACACACACACACACACACACACACACACACACACACACACATCATTCATGTACTATATGTATATCATTATTAATTATACCATTATTACTTATTTCCTATGTAGTCCAGACTTGAGCCAAAGTTTCATTCATTTAATTTATTTGTTTATAGCCGATGCATCACAAAAGGGTCATGACAACAACTATGTATCATCAATTGGAATCAGGGAATGCAGGAAAACAGTTGTAGATACCAATGTGAAATGAAAGGATTTGGAAGCAATGGTGTGGTCTGCCTGAATCCTGAGAGAGAGAGAGAGAGAGAGAGGGGGGGGGGGGGGGGAAGAGAGAGAGAGAGAGGAAGCTTGAGGTAGAACACATCCTTAGAACCCCATAATCCTGGTACAGACATTGATGGTGTTGGTGTTGGTGTGTGGTGCTGATGTGGCCACAGGGAGAGGTGGAGGTGGTGAGGCAGGTCAGGTCAGGTCCACAAAGGGAGTCACAGTTGGGTCATGCGAGAGTGTCGGGGTCAGGCGAGGGAAGGAAACACCAGACTGAACGCCAAAGAAGAGAAAATATAACTCTGAAACAGAAGACTCAGGTGTGTTTCAAGTCTTAAGTTTTTGTATGCACTCGTAAATCCAGTCTTGCCTCTGAGTGAACATAACATAACATACAGTCACCACCTAAGTATTATAGTAAAAAAACTTGTGAGATAATAAGTTGTAAAAGAGTCATGTCAAGAATCAGCATCCTCTGTATGTGAAGAAAAGAAAACATCAATAAGTCTTCTCTGTGTCGGAAAAAGTAGCTGTTGTTGCTTGTATACTTGAGGGTGGTGTGCGAGTCTTAGTGTGAACCAGGAACCAGGCCCGAGGGGAGAGCAGTGCCAGGACAACGCTAGCCTCTCCCTGCCTCTACAGCGCCCCGGAGACAGGCCGCCCCGCTACCGCCCTGCCACCGCCCTGCCACCGCCCCGCCAGGCACAGACACGCCGTACTCAGGTCACAGCTGCCGCCCCCGCCGCCCAGACCAGGCCAAGAACAGGTGTTGTGTTGCTCCCTTAAACACCTGCGTACCTCTGTGTAGGAAGATGCGAACCTCAGTGTGTGTGTTGTGTGTAGAAACGAGAACAAGTAAGTGCGAGATTGAACGAAGGATGATGTGAAGAAAAAAAAATCATTAAAAAATACGAAAAAAATATGAATTGCCACAAGACTTGACGTTGTAGAGACCGACGAACCTGAATGAAAAAAATCATCTTTATTTTTTGATTCCCGCGTCGCGTCGGGGCGTAATGTTAAGGTTTGTACAGTGATATAAATATATATATACAAGACAGCAACCTTGAGGGGGCCACTCATACCCCTCCCCCCCTCCCTGCCCGCCCACCCGCCCTCCCCCACCAGGCAGGGGAAGGGAGTCCCAGCCTGCCACTCCCCGCCCCTCCAACACACACACACACACACACACACACACCCTCGGAGCGGCCACAGTCCATGGTGGCAGCGGGTGGCGAGCAGCGGCCAGTGCTTATTTATACGCTTGGAAGGACAAAGTTATGAGTGGTGACCGTCACTGACCAGTAACTTATTGTTGTCCAGGATTGTCCCGTGGTGGTGAGGCGGCGGGTCTTGTGAGTTTGTTTGCCCCAAGTGTGTGGCGGGGCCCTGTGACACACGTACACGCACACACACACGCCCCCGGGGCAGGGCGGGGCAGGGGGGGGGCGCCCTGTGAGACTCGACGCCCAAGACACCGTAGGTTTAATACTTGAGTTACTGTACACAAATCTTCAATGTAAAATGCTGGTAGATAGTATTTTATTTAATTTTTCTTTATGGAAGTGTTAAATGTTGTAGCTATGTACACTTTTTTTAGGTGTAACACACCAATAAAATATTTAGAATTGACTCGCCTTGATTCTACCCCCGAGGATGGGTGAGGAGGGGAGGGAGGGAGGGGAGTGAGGATAACGCTGAGTGCATGGATTGACTATCATCAGCAGCAGCAACGATTCCATAAAGACTGATTGATTTTTTGTTTTTGTTTGGGGGGGGGGGAGGTATAGCGCCTGTAGGCCGTGACCTCCAGGGGTGGGGTGGTGGGCCGTGGAGGTTCACTTGAGGGCTGTGATGGTTGGCCCTCGCCCGTGGTGGCGCAGGCAGGATTTTTATAGTGGTGCCTGTGATTAGAGGCTCATGCCGACCCCCTGTGTCCTCCGATGCACTCGCAATCGAAGGTATCGAGGCAATCAAGTTAATGGGCAGCATGTACGTGTTCTTAGGCCACTCACGGTGCAGAGTGCCATATGACCTCTGATGTCTGGCACATTCATCGTTTTTGGCATTCAATCAATCAATCAATCAACAGTGCAGAAAGATTTTGGCACCTGATGGGATTCAATCTCGGTACACTTCCAGACACTAACCATTCTGCCCCACCTCCCCAAGTTGTGCCCAGGGTCTTTTAGAGAGTCTTTGCTGTAATTATGATATGAGAGAGAGAGGTTAACTTGCTCTAACAAGCAATATATATTGTACAGACAACGCGGGGGATGTCATCAGCGAGACAAGTGCTGAAGACAGGCCAAAAGAGACTTGGAGAAGAGGCGGAACAAACATCTTTACCAGGTACATGTATGTACTACTATACGTCTGCTGTAAACACTATTTTTTTTCTTTCTCTCTCTCTCCGTAGTGCATTATTCCACAAACCCCCTTCACACACACACACCACACACACACACACACACACACACACACACACTATATGGTTACCATCGGTACATAAGAAAGTAAGGAAGCTACAAGAGGCCGTGAGACCTACACGAGGTAGTTCCTGTTACTTAACACTACCTACATCTACCTTTCATCCCCATCCATGAATTTATCTAGCCTCCTTTAAAGCTCTCTAATGACTCCGCACTAACTACCTGTCTACTGAGACCATTCCAATCATTCACCACCCTATTTGTGAACCAGTTTTTCCCTATTTCTTTTTTAAATTACGCTTTTCCAGCTTGAATCCGTTACTTCTTGCTCTACCCTGGTTAAAATTAAGCCGTAAGAACTTTTCCTACCTCATCTTTATTATATCCCTTTAACCACTTAAAACTAAGAAAGAAAATAAGGAAGCTACAAGAGGCCGCGAGGCCTACACGTGGTAGTTCCTGTCACCTAACACTACCTAACATCCACCTTTCATCCCCATCCATGAACCTATCCAGCCCCTCTTTAAAGCTCCCTAATGACTCCGCACTAACTACCTGACTTCTACCTGATCGCCCCTTACTCTGCGTCTCTCGAGTGAGTAAATTTAATAACTTCAATCTCTACTCATAACTAAAGTTAGGCATCCCTTGGAGGGATCTTGGTTGTGCCGAGTGCTCAGGAAGGTCATCAGATCGGGGCGTGGCGTGATGGGGCAGACGCGAGGAAGGGAAGGATGGAGGTGACAGAGCGGTGAGGGGCGCGGGGCGGGTGGACAGAAACAAAATCTATAGACTCTTAAAGTCTAAAGATAGTATGTCTATTAATCTTGGACAGAGCGGTGAGGGCGGCGATGGTGCGCGGGGCGTCATGAGGGGCGGGGGGTGGCGCGTGAGGCAGGCTGTGAGGTGTTGCTCTTCCCCCTACACGCCCCACGTGCCTGTTGTCAACACACCTGCACAGTTGTGACAGGTGGACTTATGTATGGCGGGGGTGAGGCGCGGTGATGCAGCCTGGCAATGCCCCGCCCAAGAACCATCGGGTGTGGGAAACTTATTACCGCGGCGCGACCCTCATCACCACCACCACCACCGCCCACCATTACCGCCGCCACACACCCACGCCGCCCCTCCACCCTCACTCACACCACATGCTCCAGCCAGACATTGATCGCCGTGCACGCAGTAAGCGCACGCACACACACACGCGCGTGTGTGTGTGTGTGTGTGGGTGTGGGTGAGGGGGGGGGGGGTCAGGTGTGGTGCCGCACTGTCTCACCGCGACCCCTGGTGCTGCTGCTGCTCACCATAGTCTTGATCAAGGATAGTATATAGTATATACTATATACTATCCTTGGTCTTGATCATGCGCTGCACTCGCGATCACCTACCATCACCCTCCCGGTGTGGAGGTTAGAGTGTGTGTTTCACGGCCACAACTCTCAGCAACAGCCAAGGTCACGATTACTGAACTCACTCAACAATGAAAGTTGCGGGAAGTGTGTCAAGTCACTCAAGTGTGACGCGCGGCGGGCTGAGCGGCGGGCCAGCGGGGCGTCAGGTCACAACTCCCCGGCTTACATCCCGGACCTTTTCTCTGCCAGAACAGCGGTGAACACTGGCTGCAGCGTGGAGCAATAAAGCCTTGTATTATAGCTCCACGGGCTGCAGCGTGATGGCAGACACACCCACGCCACGGGATGTGCCCGTGAAGCCCAGCCGGGTAAACGCCCCCTTGTCATCTCAAAGCTCTCGGTTGTGAGCCAAGCGTAATAATCTCTAACTGGCCGCCTAGGGATTAGTGCAGCGCTTCTTAACCTGGAAGGGGGGGCACCACGGCCCCTGGGGGGCGTGCGCCAAGACAGGAAAGGGAAGAACTGTCAAGTATCTAACTTGAAGCGATCGGGCTTCGCTCTACCATGAAGCTCGCTCGCGAGGGTGAGCGAAGAAAGTGTGGCTGAAAAACTCTGCGGTGACGCCTTGCCACGTTTAACTAACTGTAGACTTTTGTGCAATATTATATTTTATTATTATTACTATTATTATTTATTATATCAGTATATATATATATATATATATATAATATATATATATATATATATATATAAATATATATATATATATATAATATTATATATATATAATATAATATATATATATATATATATATTATATATATATAATATATATATATATTATATATATATATATATATATATATATATATATATATATATATAATATATATATATATATATATATATATATATATATATATATATATATATATATAATTGGTGTCTGGTCAGGGTTGTCCCCTGCTACTGGTAACATGTAACCCAGGGTACTACAACCGCGGCCGCATGGTTGGAAACTTTCTTTTTTTTTTTTTTTTTTTTTTTTTTTTTTTTTTTTTTTTACATCTTGGCCTACAGCGCCTGTAGGCAGTGGTGACCCAGGGTTCGGATGGTAGGCTCTCTGGAGGTTCACTTGAGGGCTGTGATGGTTGGCTCTCGCCTGTGGTGGCGCAGGCAGGACTTTTATACTGACGCCGTCACGCCTGTGATTAGAGGCTCATGCCACCCCCCTGTGTCCTCCGATGCACTTGCAATCGAAAGTAGAGTTAATGGACAGGGCATGTGGGTGTTCTTAGGCCACTCGACGGTGCAGAAAGATTTTAGTTTTCTTCGGGGATCGAACTCGGTTCACCGAGAACGCCACTCGGAGACGCTATAGCCACTCTGCTACCGCCTCCCTAAACCGGCTCCCCCGCTGGTTCTAGCAGTGGGGAGGGTGTGCTGGACACCCAGATGGGCTAAAACTAAGACCATCTTTAAGGGCAGAGGAACTCACTATTGAGCCAATGGCCATCCAGCCCCAACTAGGGGTGAAATAGTGGGCAGCCTGGGGTTAATCCCTACAGGGGGTTCTGCGTCCCTGGCCACGGGAGCAGTAAGGTCAAGCCCTGACATAGATGGGTTGGGGACGGGCTTGCACCCCCTCCCTGTTGAAACTAAACTAGCCACAAACACAATAAGAAGTAGAGGCCGGGGGCGTGGTAACCGCGCCCCCGACCCGGTTTTGCCGGGGGGCCCGACCACGCAGACCCCTCCAATGCCGACGCAGAAGGGGGGGGGGGGTCTGCCTATGACGAGTGCGGGGCAAAGCCCTCGGGAATCCCGCACTCTAAATTGAGTGGTAGGGCCCCCTAGCAGGGGCGTATTTAGGATCTTGAACCATTGGGGGTTTAGCCCAGCCCAGAGATCTTTAAATTTTTACAGGATAATTTTCAATTTATTTATGAGTATAATGAATATAAGATGTGAGACACTGTACTTTACAAAAAGCTCCGGTAATTTGCTTAGGATAACTTTCGAAACATGAAATTAAAATAAAATGAAGACAATCTGAGTTGGGGTTCAACTTCGTTATTATTTTATTTTCATCAGTAGGAGTAATTAAAACCCTAAGAAAAAGAGAGTTTGGCGTGATGAAGCAGTCCTATAGATTGTATATTCCCAAGGCTTTGTTCAGTACTGAAATCTGACCAACCTCGGTCTTATAAATACTTTTTTTTTTTTTTTTTTTTTTTACATCACAAAGGACTGGCACTGGGAAAAAATGCACTTTGAAAAAAATGCACTTTGAAAAAAATGCACTTTGAAAAAAATGCACTTTGAAAAAAATGCACTTTGGAAAAAATGCACTTTGAAAAAAATGCACTTTGGAAAAAATGCACTTTGAAAAAAATGCACTTTGAAAAAAATGCACTTTGAAAAAAATGCACTTTGAAAAAAATGCACTTTGAAAAAAATGCACTTTGAAAAAAATGCACTTTGAAAAAAATGCACTTTGAAAAAAAAAAATGCACTTTGAAAAAATGCACTTTGAAAAAATGCACTTTGGAAAAAATGCACTTTGAAAAAAATGCACTTTGAAAAGCACTTTGAAAAAAATGCACTTTGAAAAAAATGCACTTTGAAAAAAATGCACTTTGAAAAAAATGCACTTTGGAAAAAATGCACTTTGGAAAAAATGCACTTTGGAAAAAATGCACTTTGGAAAAAATGCACTTTGAAAAAAATGCACTTTGGAAAAAAATGCACTTTGAAAAAATGCACTTTGGAAAAAATGCACTTTGAAAAAAATGCACTTTGAAAAAAATGCACTTTGGAAAAAATGCACTTTGAAAAAAATGCACTTTGAAAAAAATGCACTTTGGAAAAAATGCACTTTGGAAAAAATGCACTTTGAAAAAAATGCACTTTGAAAAAAATGCACTTTGAAAAAAATGCACTTTGAAAAAAATGCACTTTGAAAAAATGCACTTTGAAAAAAATGCACTTTGAAAAAATGCACTTTGAAAAAAATGCACTTTGAAAAAATGCACTTTGAAAAAAATGCACTTTGAAAAAAATGCACTTTGAAAAAAATGCACTTTGGAAAAAATGCACTTTGGAAAAAATGCACTTTGAAAAAAATGCACTTTGGAAAAAATGCACTTTGAAAAAAATGCACTTTGGAAAAAATGCACTTTGAAAAAAATGCACTTTGAAAAAAATGCACTTTGAAAAAAATGCACTTTGAAAAAAATGCACTTTGAAAAAAATGCACTTTGAAAAAGCACTTAAAAATGCACTTTGGAAAAAATGCACTTTGAAAAAAATGCACTTTGGAAAAAAATGCACTTTGAAAAAAATGCACTTTGGAAAAAATGCACTTTGAAAAAATGCACTTTGAAAAAAATGCACTTTGGAAGAAAAAATGCACTTTGAAAAAAATGCACTTTGGAAAAAATGCACTTTGAAAAAATGCACTTTGAAAAAAATGCACTTTGAAAAAATGCACTTTGGAAAAAATGCACTTTGAAAAAAATGCGTTCACAGTTGCACAAAATGCCTTGCATGCCTTTGCGCACATCACGCAACAACCACTGCTGCACTGCAATGCCTACACAACCACCATGAAAAAAATGTCTACCGAGACACAAACGCTGGAAAACCTCACTTAACCCTTTGAGAAGAACGAATGTCCTTGTAATTGTAATTATGCATTTAGGATATAAGAATGTTTTATGAAAAATGACCTGTTGAGTATCCAGCGTGTGACAATAATTGTAATTCAGTTGATTTTTTTTTTAGCTCGACAACAGACATTTTAAACAAAGCAATCTTGTGAAGGGTTAATGTCCAACCTCAGTCCTACAACACACCCAACCATGAAATAGGTCTGCGCCCCTCGCCCTCCCCCCCCCCCGACCATACCCCACTTAAACTCAACGCTCGGCCAGACCTACCCTGAGCCCGTCAATCCGCTTAATATACCAGCAAACAAAGCAAGTACGAAGATAATTTACTATCTAGCTTAGTAAAAGACTCGTCAAACATTGCTATTCATCTGTTTTGGCTGACAACAAATTTTTTATAGCAAAGGCAAGATGTGGGTGTGAAGGGGTTAACTGTCCAACCATCAGTCCTACAATACACCAACCATGAAATAGGTTCTGATCGCCCCTCCTCCCATCCCCCCCCCGACCACTACCCCCACTATAACTCATATCTGCTCGGCCTGAGACTCCTGACCCTGCAGCCCGTCAGCCGCCTTCCCACAAACACTACAAACACAGCAACACCACCAGCAAAGGTACGAAGGTTATAATACTCACTCTAACTTCTTATATGTATGGAGGAAGGAGGAAGGCAGTGCGTCCGTCCCCCCGCTGCTTCCTCCACACTGCTACCCTCGCCTCCATGCTGCTCGGTTCGGTGTCTCATTTTCGAAGAACCAATATTGAAGCGGTTTTATTGTCCAAATCTTCAATGATATCAAATCTATGCACTGTTACGTGTTCCTAATATGATGTATCTATGCTTTGATGTTTTGTGATATGATAAACGCTATAAAACCAAGGTAATAAAGTTTTCTATACTACAAATGAAGTGGTTTCGTAGCAATCTTGGTAAAGTTTCGAGGCATTTCTATCAGCCAATCAGCTAAGGAGTTTTAAAGTTCCAATCTTTTCAGAACTAAACCTTTTCAATGCAAGTCAGTCACGGATGCAGACATTCGTATCTTATCATTATGTTATTGAAAGGTTATTATGGCTCTGTGGGAAGATGAAGAGGAGAAGGGGAGATGGAAGGCAAGGAAGGAATAGGGGAGAAGGAACTTAAAGGAAAAGAAAAAAACAAGCGAATGAGAGAGAGAGAGAGAGAGAGAGAGGAGAGAGAGAGAGAGAGAAGAGAGAGAGAGAGAGAGAGAGAGAGAGAGAAAGAGAAACAGAGAGAGGGAGAGAGAGAGAGAGGAGAAGAGATGAGGAGAGAGAGAGAGAGAGAGAGAGAGATTAAGCAAACAGGTGGTGGAGGAGAAAATGGGAGAAATAAGAGAGAGAGAGAGAGAGAGAGAGAGAGAGAGATCAAGCAAACAGGTGGTGTGGAGAAGAAAATGGGAGAGAGAGAGAGAGAGAGAGAGAGAGAGAGAGAGAGAGAGAGAGAGAGAGAGAGAGAGAGAGAGAGAGAGAACCACACGTACATTAATAATACAAATAATACGTCGTAAAAAAAGGCTTCGTTAACAAAATGTATTTATTGATAGACAAATATAATACAATTGGTCCATTTCCTATTCCCTAAAACGTACAGGTCTCGAGCAAAAAAAAAAAAAAAAAAAAAAAAAAAAAAAAAAAAAAAAAAAAAAAAAAAAAAAAATAATAATAATAATAATAATAATAATGACTCACCAATACAATCTCGACCATTAATGATAAGTAATAATAATCATAACTAAAATAATAATAATAATATCTAAAAGAATGCATTACAGTGGTGCTACATATAACTGACCTTACTTACAACTGCTATTATGTATACGGAATGGACCTTAAGAAGAAGAGGAAAAGGTGCATAAAATTAACCTACTTATATAAATTTTTCGAACAGGAGACAGACATAGCTACACGATAGAAGGAAACAATAAAGGGAAACTATATATACAACAATTAAGGGGAGGACGAGTCAAGATATAAGGGACTTAAGGAAAATAAGACTAAATACAATGAGAAAAAGGTTTAAATAAAGGAAGAAAACAACAGTAATTTATGTCATTCTTAAAAATAAAAATATGAATCAGACTTTTTCTTAAATATACAAGTTGAAAAATGACGATTTTTTTCTTTATTTCAGGAGGGAGAGAGAGAGAGAGAGAGAGAGAGAGAGAGAGAGAGAGAGAGAGAGAGAGAGAGAGAGAGAGAGAGAGAGAGAGAGAGAGAGAGAGAGAGAGAGAGAGAGAGAGAGAGAGAGAGAGAGAGAGAGAGAGAGAGAGAAGCATTACAAGTTCTCGACGTGTTAACTTTTTGTCTTTGTTCTGAGCTTTTCTTGTTCGGGAGGCGCAATGAGAGAGAGAGAGAGAGAGAGAGAGAGAGAGAGAGAGAGAGAGAGAGAGAGAGAGAGAGAGAGAGAGAGAGAGAGAGAGAGAGAGAGAGAGAGAGAGAGAGAGAGAGAGAAGAGAGAAACAAAACTCATGCACATTCACAAATACTTTCAATAGCGTGGGAAACAAGTAAAAAATATGTAAAAATGAGACAATAAACAAGAATTTGAGATGTATCCCCTCACAATCAAAGAAAACGGGTAACACAGCATAGAAAACGGGCATGGAAATGAACATGGGTACGATAATAAGACAATAAACGAGGAGAAAATTGTGACCTAGATGTGACCACTCTGCTATAATTCTCCATTTAATATCTTAGCATCCTCCTCTTCCTCTTCCTTCTCCTCTACTCTTCTTCCTTATCATCATCCTCTTCTTTTATATTATCATCCAAACCTTCATCTTTTTCGTCTCCTTTTCCTCTTCTCTTTCTGATCATCTACCTTTTTCTTCTTCTCTTCCTCCTCTACTCTTCTTTCCTCATCCTCTTTTTTACATTACTATACAAACTTCAATCTTTTTCGTCTCCTTTTCCTCTTCTCTTCCTTATCATCTACATTTTCCTTGTTATCAATCCACCAGCTCCTTTTCCTCTTCCTCTCCTTCACCCTCAACGCTCCTCCTTATCGCTATGTACGTCCTCCCCTACTCCTATACTTACACGTGTACACCGGCTTAGAGGGCTCGTGTGTACGTCAATACAAAGGCTAAGGGGTACTACTATATTACACTTGTTCTATACTTGTACTATGTCGTATTAAAGTGTACACGAGGTCGGCATTCACTCACACACACACACACACACACGTTTACTTATGATACAGCAAGAGGCAGCTTATGATTGAATAAAAGTAATAATAATAATAATAATAATAATAATAATAATAATAATAAAAATAATAATAAATAATAATAATAATAATACCTATATCTCGTTTAACATAAATTCAGTTACGCAAAAAAAAAAAAAAAAAAAAAAAAAAAAAAAAAAAAAAAAAACGTAAATTTGCATGAAAAAATTGGTTCTGCACAAATTTGTTCTTGAATTTTAAATGGATGGGAATTAATACAGGATTCATCTGAACATTTTTCGCTTAACGGACAATTAAATCCTGCGTTAAACGAGGTACAAGAGTAGTAATAATAATGATAATAATGATAATAGTAAAATACAAGTCTATTACAATACACTTTTTTCTTCAATAATAATAATAATAATAATAGATAATAATAATAATGAACAATAATGAGCTTGGTATAACACTTTTTTTTCCTTCATAACAACAAGTCACTTCGGTCGCTTCTCTTCACTCTCGGTCGCTTCTCTTCACTCAGACATTTACGAATCACGTCCAGACAAGGTACCGTAGATAACACTATAGTCGCCAGTCACTCGCCACTGCACTAATGTCGCCAGGCACAATATATTACGAATTATAGCATCACTACAGACTTTTATGTGCCACTGGACGCATGCACAGTAGTTTATATTACGTACATCACACTACATGTCTTCAGTGGCACATAAAAGTCTGTAGTGATGCTAAAACTTGTAATATATTGTGCCTGGCGACATTAGTGCAGTGGCGAGTGACTGGCGACTATAGTGTTATCTACGGTAGAGTATTCGCACCTCGCGTTGAAGGCCACAACAACATTACAAACCTCTCGCAATTCAGTTACTTTTTTACACGTTTTTTGTAATAATAGATCGGCGTAAAATCTTGTTTAATATTTGAACTTTTATTTCCGGTGAACTTTTGAAAATATCCAAATTTTTCTTTATAAGTAGATAATTACCCTAGAATTAGAGGCATCGTATTTTTTCATCTATTTATAAAACACCTTAAGGCCCCAAATGATTATTCTTTTAACTATAAGGCTTCAAAAATTCAATTACATTACATATATAGTAAAACCTCTCATATTCGGACTAATTGGGTCAAGGAGTGGTCCGAATAATGGGGGGATTATATATGGGGGGATATGTGGGAGAAAAAAAAAAAAAAAAAAAAAAAAAAAAAAAAAAAAAAAATCGGTGTATATAGGTAGGAAATTTCGACCCCTATAAAAAATAATAATAAAAAAAAAAAAATTCTAGGTATATATAGGTAGGAAATTTCGACACCTCACCCCCCCCCCCCCCAAAAAAAAGGAGGAGGTCCGAATAATGTCAAAGTCCGAATAATGAGGGTCCGAATACGAGAGCTTTTACTGTACTTCCATTAATAAGACACTTTTATATACCTAACTTTAAAAAAAATTTCAAAAACATTATCATCGACGGACCTTGCGCTCAAATACGTAAAAAACTAAAAAAAAAAAAATCAAGGCATTACGAATAAAACATTACGTTCGATAAAAAAAACCACACACAAACCTGACGTCAACATCCAAATTACGCAAAACAACCGACTCCGTTCAGATCAACTCGTGCAGACCTTTTCGACCTCACCACTCGGACTCTTAAGGATGAACCGTTCGTGTGACGTGGCAATACTTAGCGTAGGAATAGAAGTGGAATGGCTATTGTCTGTGTGTTCTGTTGTTTGTTTGTTCACATCGCTCTAAACATACCCTGGAATAACACACACACACACACACACACACACACACACACACACACACACACATTAACGGGGAAAGCGAATAAAGCCTTGTGATTGGTCGATAGGAGGCAATGCAAGGCTCTGATTGGCCGGGATTGGTTCTCCGTCTCTCTATGATAGGATGTGATAGATTTGAATGTAGATATGTAGTATAATGAGCCTTAGTGAGGGGGACATAAGGGCTAAAATGGGTACTGGGTAGGGCGAAAAGATAGTTATTAGTGGGAAAAAGTAGAAAATAGGCCTTAGTGAGGGGGAAATAAGGGCTAAAATGGGTACTGGTAGGGCGACAAGGTACTTATTAGAGGGAAAAAGTAGAAAATAGGCCTTAGTGAGGGGGAAATAAGGGCTAAAATGGGTACTGGGTAGGGCGAAATGAGTATTAGAGGGAAAAAGTAGAAAATAGGCCTTAGTGAGGGGGAAATAAGGGCTAAAATGGGTACTGGGTAGGGCGAAATGAGTTATTAGAGGGAAAAAGTAGAAAATAGGCCTTAGTGAGGGGGAAATAAGGGCTAAAATGGGTACTGGGTAGAGCGAAGATACTTATTAGAGGGAAAAAGTAGAAAATAGGCCTTAGTGAGGGGGAAATAAGGGCTAAAATGGGTACTGGTAGGGCGACAAGGTACTTATTTGAGGGAAAAAGTAGAAAATAGGCCTTAGTGAGGGGGACATAAGGGGTAAAGTGGGTACTGGTAGGGCGACAAGGTACTTATTAGAGGGAAAAAGTAGAAAATAGGCCTTAGTGAGGGGGACATAAGGGCTAAAGGGGTACTGGTAGGGCGACAAGGTACTTATA
>JACEEZ010022753.1:87500-127500 GCA_016584305.1 Chionoecetes opilio
GATAATACACAGTAGTTTATATCATGGCTGTATAATCTACCCTGTTTCAGCGTTGTTTTATGCTTTGTAGCTGCAAGTATAGACGGTTTCAAATTTCACTACGCGTTGTTTTTTCGGGCGACGACGACAGCGGTACGACACTCAGTAACTAAACACTAGATGGCGACTTGACTGTTGGTAGCCACTTTGTAGATATTTTTGTAATTTGTTCATTTATAGCCATACTATGACACAGATGAAGACACAAAATGACACAGACTCTCCAGATAGTCCCTTCTAACTGTCCTGAAATCATGGATGTAGAAATGTAACTATTAACGCCACCACACGTCTGTAAACAGAAAAAATAGTTGTCCTGGCGACTTACTGTTATCTACGGTAGCTGTCTGTTATGCTTATATGCCAATGACTCCTTTGTTTAAGTCGCCTTGTTAAGTACTACCTCGTTTCTCCTTCTTACATATTGTCTTGAAATGTTTAAATGTGGGTAAATTGGCTTTAGAAATATAATAGCTGCTTTTTTGTATTACCAGCTGTCTGTTATGCTTGAGTGCCAATAACTCTTTGTCTCAGTCTGCCCTTTTAAGTACCTAGTTTCTCCTTCGTCTTAAATATTGTCTTTAAATGGAGTTACGATTATTCGCCTCTATCAATTTACTAGCTGCATTCTTTTTTTTACTATTTATGTGATTATTGCTTTACACTTCCTTCTTCCTTCTTTTCACACTTCTTTCTTTACCTACACTTCCTTTTACACTTCATATTTTACCTGCACTTCCTTCTTCCTTCTTTTTTTACCTACACTTCCTTTTTCATTCTTTTAACGCTTCCTTTTTTACCTACACTTCCTTTTTCATTCTTTTAACACTTCTTTTTACACTTCCTTTTTAACTTTACACTTCCTTTTACGCTTCTTTTTTAATTTACACTTCCTTTTACACTTTTTTTAATTTACACTTCTTTTTTAACTTACACTTCCTTTTTTGCCTACACTTCCTTTTTCATTCTTTTAACGCTTCTTTTTTTACCTAACTTCCTTTTTCATTCTTTTTATACACTTTCTTTTTAACTTAACACTTCCTTTTACACTTCTTTTATAACTTACACTTCCTTTTACACTTCTTTTTAACTTAACACTTCCTTTTACACTTCTTTTTTAACTTAACACTTCCTTTTACACTTCTTTTTTAACTAACACTTCCTTTTACACTTCTTTTTAACTTAACACTTCCTTTTACACTTCTTTTTTAACTTACACTTCCTTTTACACTTCTTTTTTTGCCTACATTTCCTTTTTCATTCTTTTAACGCTTCTTTTTACACTTCCTTTTTAACTTAACACTTACTTTTACACTTCTTTTTTAACTTACACTTTCTTTTACACTTCTTTTTTAACTTAACACTTCCTTTTTCATTCTTTTTTAACTTACACTTCATTTTACACTTCTTTTTTAACCTATACTTCCTTTTTAACTTACACTTCTTTTTAACTTAACTTCCTTTTACACTTCTTATTTAACTTACACTTCCTTTTACACTTCTTTTTTAACTTACACTTCCTTTTACACTTCATTTTTCTACACTTACACTTTTTCATTTTTTTAACGCTTCTTTTATCCTTCCTTTTACACTTTCTCTTTTTAATTTACATTCTTTTTTTAACTAACACTTCCTTTTCTCTACTTTCTTTTTTACTTTAACACTTTCCTTTTTCAATCCTTTTACTTCACTCTTCTTTTACGTCTTCTTTTTTCTTCTTTCTACTATCCTTCTTTTTCGTCTTCTTTATAATTTCACTTCTCTTTCTACTTCTTTTTCTGCTTCTTTTTCTCTCTCTTCTCATGTGTCTTTTGCTCATGTTTTAGGTTTCTTAAGACTTCTTCTTTCTCTTGTAGCTTTCTTTACGTGGCACAATTATCTCACGGGCCACCTTCTCTTTCACTTTCTTATTTTTTTCTTGTGTCTTTCCACTCTTTCTTCTTCTTCTTGTCTTCTTCTCTCTTCTTTCTTCTTTCTTCTTCTTTCTTGTCTCTCTCTTTTCTTCTCTTTGTCTTCTTCTTTTCTTTGCTTCTTTCTCTCTTTCTTTGTCTCTTTCTGTCTTTTCTTTCTTTCTTCTGTCTCTCTCTCTTCTTCTTTCTTTCTCTTTCTTTGTCTTCTTTCTTTCTTTCTCTCTTTCTTTCTTGTCTTCTTTTTCTCTTTCTTTGTCTTCTTTTGTCTTCTTTCTTTCTTCTTTTGTCTTCTTTCTTTCTTTCTTTGTCTTCTTTCTTTCTTTCTTTGTCTTCTTTCTTTGTCTTTTCTTTCTTTCTTTGTCTTCTTCTCTTGTTTCTTCTTTCTCTCTTTGTTTGTCTTCTTTCTCTCTTTCTTTGACTTCTTTCTTTCTTTCTTTGTCTTCTTTCTTTCTTTCTTTGTCTCAGTAATTCACATACCAACTCATTCCTTCTTTCTTTCTCTATCTTCTTCATCTATCATCACTAACCCCCCCAAAACAACTGCTTCTTTCTTCTATCACCACTTAACTTCTATCTTCTTTCCTTACCCATCAACAGCAACACAGCTCACCACACACACCAAGGCACACACCACTACGGAATCACTGACACGGGACGGAGAAGTGTAGGATGCGTAAGGGTGAACCGACGAGGGTACGGCGTATAAAAACCACCCTTGCGACATTCTGAAGGCACTGCGTAAGAACACGAGAGTACTGACGTAAACTGGAGACGCGTAGAGACGACATGGGTGTGTTTACGGCGTTTTGGGTAGCATCATGGGTGTGTTTACGGCGTTTTGGGTAGCATCATGGGTGTGTTTACGTGGTCTTGGCTAGCATCATGGGTGTGTTTACGGCGTCTTGGCTAGCATCATGGGTGTGTTTACGGCGTTTTGGCTAGCATCATAGGTGTGTTTACGGCGTCTTGGCTAGCATCATGGGTGTGTTTACGGCGTCTTGGCTAGCATCATGGGTGTGTTTACGGCGTCTTGGCTAGCATCATGGGTGTGTTTACGGCGTCTTGGCTAGCATCATGGGTGTGTTTACGGCGTCTTGGCTAGCATCATGGGTGTGTTTACGGCGTCTTGGCTAGCATGGGGAGTGGCGGAAGGAACGCATGAGGGGCACGAGGAGGGACGGGGGGCCTGCCTGGCGGAGGAAGGGGTGCTGCAGGAGCTCGAAGGCCGTGGCGCGCTGGCCGGGGTCCCTCACTAACATCTTCTCCAGGAATCCTTGGAGGCGGGGAGATATCTGCGGAGGTGTTGGCTTGAGAAGGAAGCGTAAAAGGAATGAAAAAGGAAGTGTTAGTTCAAAAGGAAGTGTAAAAGTAAGTGTTCAGTTTAAAAAAGAAGTGTAAAAGAAGTGTAAAAGTAAGTGTTAGTTAAAAAAGAAGTGTAAAATGAATGAAAAAGTAAGTGTTAAGTTAAAAAAGAAGTGCAAAAGGAAGTGTAAGTTAAAAAAGTGTAAAAGTAAGTGTTAAGTTAAAAGAGAAGTGTAAAAGTAAGTGTTAAGTTAAAAAAGAAGTGTAAAAGTAAGTGTTAAGTTAAAAAAGAAGTGTAAAAGGAAGTGTTAAGTTAAAAAGGAAGTGTAAAAGTAAGTGTAGTTTGAAGGTAAAAGAAGAAAAGTGTAAAAGGAAGTGTAAGTTAAAAAAGAAGTGTAAAAGGAAGTGTAAGTTAAAAAAGAAGTGTAAAAGAAGTGTTAAAGGTTAAAAGGAAGGTAAAAGAAGTGTTAAGTTTAAAAAGAAGTGTAAAAGTAAGTGTTAAGTTAAAAAAGAAGGGGTAAAAGTAAGTGTAAGTTAAAAAAGAAGTGTAAAAGTAAGTGTTAAGTTAAAAAAGAAGTGTAAAAGTAAAATGTTAAGTAACAAAAGAAGTGTAAAGGTAAGTTAAGTGTAGTAAAAAAAAGTGTAAGTTAAAAAAGAAGTGTAAAAGTAAAAGTGTTTAAGTTAAAAAAAGAAGTGTAAAAAGGAATGGGAAGGAAGTGTTAAGTAAAAAAGAAGTGTTTAAAAGTTAAAAGGAAGTGTAAAAAAGAAGTGTAAAAAAGAAGTGTTAGTTAAAAAGAAGTTAAAAGGAAGCAAAAGAAGTGTTTAAGGTAAAAAAGAAGTGTAAAGGAAGTGTTAAGTTAAAAGAAGTGTAAAAGGAAGTGTTTAAGTTAAAAAAGAAGTGTTTGAAAGGAATGCAAAAGTAAGTGGGTTTAGTTAAAAAGAAGTGTAAAAGTTAGGTTGTTTTAAAAAGAAGTGTAAATGGAGTGTTAAGTTAAAAAAGAAGTGTAAAAGGAACGAAAAGTGGAGTGGTTAGTTAAAAAGAAGTGTAAAGGAATGCAGTAAGTGTTAAGTTAAAAAGGGGAAGGTAGGAAAAACAAGGAAGTGAATTACAAAAAATGAACAATACACAAGTAAAAGATAAACGTAAGTCTCGCAAAAGAAAAAGTAGATTCAGTAAAAAGAATGTCAAAAGTAAGTGTTAAACTTAATAACAAAAGTGTAAAAGAGAACTAAAAAAGAAGTGTAAACAACTGTTAAAAAAGTGTAACCAAGTAGTTAAGTTAAAAAAGAAGTGTAAGTAAGTTAAGTAACAAAAGAAGTGTAAAAGTAAGTTTAAGTTAAAAAAAACCGTCAAAGGACAGTGTTAAGTTCCAAAAAAGTGTAAAAGAATGTTCAGTACAACAGAAGTGGTAAAGAAGTAACTTTACAAAAAAAACTTAAACAGGTTAAGTCAAAACAAGAAGTGTAAAGTAAGTATAATACCAAAAAAAACTGTCAAAAGTAAGTGTTAACGCTTAACAAAAAGTGAAACAACGTGTAACTTAAAAAAGAAGTTAAAACGAGTGTTGTTCAAAACTGGGGGGCATAACATGTTAAGTTACAAAGAGTGTAGAGAAGTGTTAAGTTCACAAAAGAGTGTAAAAGTAAGTGTTACAGTTAAAAAGAGTGTAAAAGGAGGTGTAGTTAAAAACAGTGTACCATAGGAGTGCCTTAAAAAGAAGTGTAAAAGGAATGGAAAAGGAAGTGTAAGTTAAAAAAGAAGTGTAAAAGGAAGTGTTAAGTTAAAAAAGAAGTGTAAAAGTAAGTGTTAAGTTAAAAAAGAAGTGTAAAAGTAAGTGTTAAGTTAAAAAAGAAGTGTAAAAGGAAGTGTTAAGTTAAAAAAGAAGTGTAAAAGGAATGCAAAAGTAAGTGTTAAGTTAAAAAAGAAGTGTAAAAGGAAGTGTTAAGTTAAAAAAGAAGTGTAAAAGGAACGAAAAAGGAAGTGTTAAGTTAAAATAGAAGTGTAAAAGGAATTAAAAAGTAAGTGTTAAGTTAAAAAAGAAGTGTAAAAGGAATGAAAAAGGAAGTGTTAAGTTAAAAAAGAAGTGTAAAAGGAAAAAAAATGAAGTGTAAGGCGAGGTGATATCTGCGTGAGTGTTGATTTGAGGTGTTGAGTAGGGGTGTTTAGATGTGTGTGTGTGTGTGTTTGTCCTTAGTGTTGGGGGCTATTGGGTGTTGAGTAGGGGTGTTCAGGTGTATGGGTGTGTGTTTTTATTGTTGGGGGGAAATGGGCTCAGGGGTGTCAGATGTTTGTGCGTGGTTTGTTTATGTTGGGGGGATCTATGTGTTGAGGGGTGTGTGTCTATATGTTTGTGTGTGGTTTTGTTTTATGTTGGGGGGATCTGGGTTGGCACACACACACACACACAAACATACCCACACACCAATACACACTCACACCAACCCACACACACACCAACACCCCCTCACCCCCCCCCCCACACCAACACACCCTCACACCAACACACACTCACCCCCCCCCCACACCAACACACTCCCTCACACCCTCACACCAACACAACCACCCCCAACCCACACACCAACACACCAACACACCCTCACAACCACCCCACACACATACACCAACACACCAACACACCACACTCACACCCACACACCAACACACCAACACACCCTCACAACCACCCCACACACACACACCAACACACCAACACACCACACTCACACCCACACACCAACACACCAACACACCCTCACAACCACCCCACACACACACACCAACACACCAACACACCACACTCACACCCACACACCAACACCAACACACACCCACACAAACATCCCCACACCCACACTAAACCTACCTTCTGCGAGTTCTTCAGCTTGGGCGGCGGCATATCCCTGATCCTCCTCATGGCTTGCAGGGGCGGCTCGTTGAAGAAGGGCGGCTCACCATCCACCATCTCAATCACCATGATACCCAAAGACCATATGTCCACCTCGGGGCCGTAGGGGAGGCGGGATATGACCTCCGGGGCCATCCAGTAGGGGGTGCCCACCAGGGACTTCCTCTTAGGGAGCTCCTGTGAGACCTGGGCGCAGAAGCCAAAGTCCGAGAGCTTCACCTGTTTGGGCGAGGGAGGGTGTTAGGGTGTTAGGGTGTTAGGGAGGGAAGGAGGGAAGGAAAGGAGGAAGGGGGGAAGGAAGGAAGGAGGAAGGGGGAGGGTGAGGGTGTGAAGGGGTAAGAGAGGAAGGGGGAGGGGAGAGGAGGTGTTAGGGAGGAAGGAAGGAAGGAAGAAGGAGGAAGGAAGTAGGGATGGAAAAAGGAGGGAAGGAGAGAAGTGTAGGGAGGAGGAAGGAAAGGAAGGAAGGAAGGAAGGAGGGATGAGGAAAGGCAAGGAAGGGAGGGGAGGAAGAAGAAGGAGGAAGAAGGGAAGGAAGGAAGGAAGGAAGGAGGGGAGTGTTAGGATGATGAGGGAGGAAAAGGAAGGGAAGGGAGAGGAGGGAAGGAAGGAAGGAAGGAGGGGTGTATTAGGATGTGAGAGAGGGAAGGAAAGGAAGGATGGAAGGAAAGGAAGGAAGGAAGGAAGGAGGGGTGTGTTAGGATGTGAGGGAGGGAAGGAAAGGAAGAGGGAGGAAGGAAGGAGGAAGGGGGTATAGGATGTGAGGAGGAAGGAAAGGAAGGAGGGAGGAGAGGAAAGGAAGGAAGGAGGGAGGTGTTTAGGATGTGAGGGAGGGAAGGAAGAGGAAGGGAAGGAGAGGAAGAAGGAAAAGGAAGGAAGGAGGAAGGAAGGGAAGGGAAGGAGGGAGGAAGGAAGGGGAAGGGGAAGGAGGAAGGGAGTGAGGAAGGAAGGAAGGAAGGAAGGAAGGAAGGAGGGAGGAGGTGAGGGAAGAGGAAGGAAAGGAAGAAGGAAAGAGAGGGAAGGAGAGAGGGAGTCAAGATGGTGTGTGTATAGGACAGGAAAAGTCAGAGAGAGATAGGAAGAGATAATGAGCATCAAAGACACACACACACACAGTACCCACCCCTACACACAGTACCCACAAAAACACACACACACACACCCAATACCCACAAAAACACACACACACACAGTACCCACCCCTACACACACACACACACACAGTACCCACCCCTACACACACAAACACCCAGTACCCACAAAAACACACACACACACACAGTACCCACAAAAACACACAGTACCACCCCCTACACACACACAGTACCCACAAAAACACACAGTACCCACCCCTACACACACACACCCACACCCACAGTACCCACACCCCTACACACACACACACCCAGTACCCACCCCTACACACACAAATACACCCCCCTACACCCACACAGTACCACAGTATCCACTCCTACACACAGTACCCACCCTTACACACCACAAATACAACCCCCCACACCCACACAGTACCACAGTATCCACCCCTACACACACAAATACAACCCTCTACACCCACACAGTACCTACAGTATCCACCCCTACACACAGTACCCACCCTTACACACACAAATACACCCCCCCACACCCACAGTACCTACACACACCCAGTACACACACACACACCCAGTACCTACAGTATCCACCCCTACACACACACAGTACCTACAGTATCCACCCCTACACACACACAGTACCCATCCCGACACACACACCAAAGCAGGCAATTAATTTTGACTGATCAATCTATCTCATGGTTTTTGTTTATGTCAAAGAGGCTTGCTGCTCTCTCTCTCTCTCTCTCTCTCTCTCTCTCTCTCTCTTCTCTCTCTCTCTCTCCCCCCCCCCCCCCCCCCCAGTACGCACCCTCCCGTCGCTGGCCAGCAGGATGGAGTCACTCTTGATGTCGCGGTGGATGACGCCCTGGGAGTGCAGGTACGCCAGGGCCTTCAGACACTGCCGACACACCTGAGGAAGCCAGGCACACAACGGGAAGGTCACAGAACAACACACACAGCTTTTTATATTCTTAAAAAAATAAATAATAACACTAAAAAAAAAGTGAATGAACACAACACATTTTTATATTCTAAAAAAAACTAAACTAAAAAAAAACTAAAATAAATAAATAAAAAACTAAAAAACTGAAAAAAACTAAAAAACTAAAAAAAACCAAAAAAACAAAAAAACTAAAAAAACCTAAACTAAAAAAAGAAAAAAGAAGAATAAAAAACAACTAAAGAAACAACTAAAAAAAAACTAAAAAAAAAAAAAAAAAAACTTAATAAAAAGTGCACGGAGAAGACACAACACACTTTTCTATATATATATATATATATATATATATATAAAAAAATAATAATATCCTATCATCCTAAATATCCATAATATCCTAAAAAAATAACCTATCTCTCTTTACTCACAATGGCTATCTCTCTCTCTCTCTCTCTCTCTCTCTCTCTCTCTCTCCCTCTCTCTCTCTCCCTCTCTCTCTCCTCTCAATACTCACGGTGGCAATCTGTTCCTCGTCCATCCTGGCGTGGGTGACAATGTCGGTCAGCGCCCCCCCCTCCAGGAACTCCATCACCACCCACAGCTCATCCTCCACCAGGAAGGAGTTGTACATCTCCACTATATTGGGGTGGTGGTAGTCCCGCATGATCACCACTTCGTTAAATAGCAGCTCCCGCCTCTGTTGCTTGCGTAGGTCCATCTTCTTCACCGCGACCTGGGGGGGTAGGAGAGCATGTGTGGGTGTGGGTGCTGTGTGTGTGTAGGGGTGGGTACTGTGTGTGTAGGGGTGGGTACTGTGCAAGGGCGTAGCCAGAGGGGGGGCCAATGGGGCCATGCCCCCCCCCAATTCAACACATCTACTTTAGGTGTATGGTATAATTTCATCAATTTTACTATATTGAATATTATGCAAAGAACCAATAAATGACCCCCATAGGGCTCAATATGCCCCCAATTAAGTCATATCTTCAAAAAAATTCTCTCGGGGGCTTACAGCGCCTCCCAGACCCCCAGCTGATAAGCCACCCACCCCTCAATCATCATTGGGAGGTGGCCCCCCCCCAATTATTTTTCCTGGCTACGCCCTTGGTACTGTGTGTGTGTGTGTGTAGGGGTAGGTACTGTGGTTGTGTGTGTAGGGGTATGTGTGTGTGTACTGTGTGGGTGTGGGTGTGGGTACTGTGTGTGTGTGGGGGTGGGTACTGTGTGTGTAGGTGTGGGTACTGTGTGTGTGTGGGTGTGTAGGGGTGGGTACTGTGTGTGTGTGTGTGTGGGTACTGTGTGTGTGGGGTGTGGGTACTGTGTGTGTAGGGGTGGGTACTGTGTGTGTAGGGGTGGGTACTGGGTGTGTAGGGGTGGGTACTGTGTGTGTGTAGGGGTGAGTACTGTGTGTGTGTGTGTGTGTGTGTGTGTTGTGTGTGTGTGTGTGTGTGTGTGTGTGGTGTGTGTGTGCATGTGCGTGTGCGTGTGCGTGTGTGTGTGTGTGTGTGTGTGCTTTCGGGTGTGCATTCGTAGTGACATATCTTAGATTAAGGATAAAGTTTCTCACTCTCTCATTATTCTCCTTTCTCAACACTCCCTACATTTCCTCACACACACCCCCACACACACACACACACCCACACCCACACACACACACACGGTCACAGTACCTGCCTGCTGGTTTCTCTGTCACTGGCTATGCACACAATGCCCGTTGAACCCTCGCCGATCTTGATAAAATTGTCGAGGTTGTAACGCGGGTCTCCTGGGTTCACGACCATCTGCAGCGTGGCTCGGAACTGTGGGGGAGAGGTGGTGGTGGTGGTGAGTAGTGGTGGTGAGGTGGTGGTGGTGAGGTGTGGTGAGGTGTGGTGAGGTGGTGGTGGTGGTGAGTAGTGGTGGTGGTGGTAAGTAGTGGTAGTGGTGAGGTGGTGAGTGGTAGGTGTGGTGGTGGTGAGTAGTGGTAGTGGTGAGGTGTGTGGTAGTAGTGGTGTGTGGTAGTAGTGGTGGTGAGTGGTAGTAGTGGTGAGTAGTGGTGGTGTGTGTGGTAGTGAGTGGTGGGTGTGGTGAGGTGGTGAGTGGTGTGTGTGGTGGTGTGTGAGTAGTGGTGGTGTGTGGTAGTGGTGGTGTGTGGTATGGTGAGTGGTGAGGTGTGGTAGTGGTGAGGTGGTGAGTGGGTGGTTGTGTGAGTGGGGTGGTTGTGGTGAGTGGTGGGTGTGTGGTGGTGTGGAGTGGTGGTGAGTGGTGAGGTGTGGTGGTGAGTGGGTGGTGAGGTGGTGTGTGGGTAGTAGTGGTGTGAGTGGTAGTATGGTGTGGTGTAGTGGTTGGTGTGGTAGTGGTGGGGTGGGTGGTGAGTGTGTGGTAGGAGTGGTGGGTGTGGTGAGGTGGTGAGTGGTGGTGTTGGTGGTTGTGAGTAGTGGTGGTGTGTGTGGTGGTGGTTGGTGGTTGGTGGTGGTGTGTGGTAAGGTGGGTGTGTGTGGTGAGTGGTGAGTGGTGGGCGGTTGTGGTTGTGGTGGTGTGTGGTAGTGAGAGGTGGGTGTGGTGGTGTGTGGTAGTAGGTGTAGTAGTGGTGTGGTGGAGGAGAAGGTGTGTGTGTGTGTGTGTGTGTGTGTGTGTGTGTGTGTGTGTGTGTGTGTGTGTGTGTGTGTGTGTGTGTGTGTGTGTGTGTGGGTTTACAAAATTGCCAAAACCAGAAATATTTACTGATGTATTAATAACTCAAATTCACGTTTACATTTCACACACACCACACACACCACACACTAATAACACACCTAATCGTTAACAAACACACACACACACACACATTCCTAGAACTAATAACCTTAAAAACACACACACACACACACATACATACAGAAAAAACATGCACACACACACTAATAACACCTAATCGCTAACAAACACACACACACACACTAATGACACGCCTAATCGCTAACAAACACACACACACACACACACCTGCAAGATATATCCACCAATCAAAGAAGACAAACCCAAACTAGATAGCTACAGATACAAACAACATGTCGAAACACGTCTTTCTCAGTCCCTGTAAACAACTAGGTAAACAAAGCTATACAGGGTCTTTTTAACGAGGTGAAAAATGCTGCCCCCTTGCTGCTTACTGACTGATATTTGATGCCAGGAGAAGGGAATACTACACTTCTTCTAAATTTCACCTGTATTTTATCATAGTGAACCCTATTATCAGGTAAACAGAGGCATCATTTTGACCCCTTGCTGCTTACTGACTGATATTTGATGCCAGGAGAAGGGAATACTACACTTCTTCTAAATTTCACCTGTATTTTATCATAGTGAACCCTATTATCAGGTAAACAGAGGCATCATTTTGACCCTTGCTGCTTACTGACTGATATTTGATGCCAGGAGAAGGGAATACTACACTTCTTCTAAATTCACCTGGTATTTTATCATAGTTAACCCTATTATCAGTAAACATAGGCACATTTTGACCCCTTGCTGCTTACTGACTGATATTTGATGCCGGAGAAGGGAATACTACACTTCTTCTAAATTTCACCTGTATTTATCATAGTTAACCCTATTATCAGGTAAACAGAGGCATCATTTTGACCCCTTGCTGCTTACTGACTGATATTTGATGCCAGGAGAAGGGAATACTACACTTCTTCTAAATTTCACCTGTATTTTATCATAGTTAACCCTATTATCAGGTAAACAGAGGCATCATTTTGACCCCTTGCTGCTTACTGACTGATATTTGATGCCAGGAGAAGGGAATACTACACTTCTTCTAAATCTCACCTGTATTTCATCATAGTGAACCCTATTATCAGGTAAACAGAGGCATCATTTTAAGCAGGAGACCTTAAGATAGAATGGAATTTTCGCCTTATTTTTCCGCCTTAAAAAAAAAAGACATTAAAATATAAACTAAAATAAAGGAAATAGACTATCAATAGACTTAAATATAGACCATTAAAACACCCTACCTGTTCATGAGAGAGTCGCTGCTGGTCGTGTTGCTTGCTCGAGGGGGGAGGGGGAGCGCCACCGTACCCAGCGGGGGGCGACTTCCCCGGTAAACTAGTGGTATTGTTATTGATGTTATTAGGGGGGGCTGTGGAGGTGGGGGTGGTGGGGGCCGAGGAGTTTTGGAGGGGGTGGGGGGCGACGTTTCCTCCTGAGTTGGGGTCTTTTCCTCCTCCTCCTCCTCCTCCTCTCCCCTCCTCCTCCTCCTCCACTAGCTTTCCTCTCCCTCATAGCGACGTAGCGGTTGCCATTTAAATCTTGTTGTTGTGGGTGGTGGTGGGTGGAACGCTGCTGGGGGTGGTGGGGGTGGTGGTGGTGGTGGAGAGCGGTAGGGGAGGTGGGGGTTGTGGTGGGGGTGGCGGTGGTGGCGGATGGAGGTGGGGGGGTGGCGGCAGATGGAGAGGGTTGTTCCGGGGTGGTGGCTGGGGCTGTGTGTGGAGGGGGAGGGGTTATGGGAATGGGGGAAGGGGTTATAGGAAGGGGGGGTGGGAAGGGGGAGAGGGTTTAAGGAAGGGATGGGAAGGGAAAGGAAGGGATGGGAAGGGATGGGAAGGGTAGATATAAAGAATAGGAGAGAAGGAGGAGGAAAAGGAGAGGAGAAAGGGAGAAAGGGATAGGGAGGGAGAGAGGAATAGGGAGGGAGGGAGGGAGGGAGGGAGGGAGGGAGAGAGAGAGGGAGAGAGAGAGGGATAGGGAGGGAGAGAGGGATAGGAGGGAGGGAGAGGAATAGGCAGGGAGAGAGGGATAGGGAGAGGGATAGGGAGGCAGGGAGAGGTACAAACAGGCGATAAAACATGCACAAACATGATAGTCTGCATCACAACATCAACATGACCTAATAAGGGATCCAGGCTAACCATTCAATAACAATGGGTGGGCGATAGAAACAGTACCATTCCTTGTAGCATATCAATAATAACTAACCATTCTCTAGTATATAACACAAAGAGGGAGTTATTATAGACTTACTACATATACAAATACAGTAAAACCTCTCATATACGGACTAATTGGGCCAAGGAGTGGTCCGAATAATGCAAGGATCCGAATAATGGGGGGATTATATATGGGGGGATATGTGAGAAAAAAAAAAAAAAAAAAAAAAAAAAAAAAAAAAAAATCTAGGGGTAGTATAATTAGCTAGGAAATTTCGACCCCTTAAAAAAAAAAAAAAAAAAAATAATAAAAAAAAAAAAAAATAAATAAAAAAAAAAAAAAAAAAAAATCTAGGGGCAGTATAAATAGCTAGGGAATTTTGACCCCTTAAAAAAAAAAAAAAAAAAAAAAATTATATATATATATATATATATATATATATATATACACGGGCAGGAGATTTTCTCTGAGACAGATCTCGTTAAAAGGGATAGCTAGTTCAGCGTTTATTATCTTTTTAAAGATATTTTCTCTTTGTCTTAAGAGTGTCTTATTCTCTTTTGTAATCACTTGTATGACTTCGCCGTAGCTTGTCATTTTGCTGTATCGCGATTTTGGGTCTAAGAACCCTTCTTCAGCAGCATGTGGAATATGTTTTCTCCTCAGTTGTAGAGGCGAGCATGACTTAGATGCGGAGTGAAGCGCTATTTATAGATGAAGTCTGCCTGCCACGCAGCCTAGTGGCGTATATATATATAGTGGCTAGTGGCATATATATATATATAAGGGATATACAAATGTAATGCATTCAGAATTATAAAAAAAGTGCAAACCTGACACAATAATAATGAGTAATAATAAGAGTAATGCCAATAAGACTCCATGCATATATAAGAGATACAGACACACACACAACTGTAAGAAAGGGTCACAGCAAACAAGCATGCAAACAAACACACTGCTGCCAAGTCATTTCATTCCAAACAAGGAAATAGAAATGCTAACAAGAGGCAGACAGACAGCAGGGCACCCAGGGCGAGCCAAGGCCAACGTGAAATTTCCTTCCCTGTAAGAAATCAGAATACACTAACAGTCAGGTAAAGAAAATGATGACAGGTTTTAGCGTTGTGGCCGCGTCCCCTGCCCGTGTCCACCTGTGCTCTTGCTGTGGTGGCACTTATGCTTCACGTAATGCCTTGGACAAGCCTCTAACACTGCCTTGCTGTGGTGGCACTTATGCTTCACGTAATACCTTGGACAAGCCTCTAACACTGCCTTGCTGTGGTGGCACTTATGCTTCACGTAATGCCTTGGACAAGCCTCTAACACTGCCTTGCTGTGGTGGCACTTATGCTTCACGTAATGCCTGGGACAAGCCTCTAACACTGCCTTGCTGTGGTGGCACTTATGCTTCACGTAATGCCTGGGACAAGCCTCTAACACTGCCTTGCTGTGGTGGCACTTATGCTTCACGTAATGCCTTGGACAAGCCTCTAACACTGCCTTGCTGTGGTGGCACTTATGCTTCACGTCATGCCTTGGACAAGCCTCTAACACTGCCTTGCTGTGGTGGCACTTATGCTTCACGTAATACCTTGGACAAGCCTCTAACACTGCCTTGCTGTGGTGGCACTTATGCTTCACGTCATGCCTTGGACAAGCCTCTAACACTGCCTTGCTGTGGTGGCACTTATGCTTCACGTCATGCCTTGGACAAGCCTCTAACACTGCCTTGCTGTGGTGGCACTTATGCTTCACGTAATACCTTGGACAAGCCTCTAACACTGCCTTGCTGTGGTGGCACTTATGCTTCACGTAATACCTTGGACAAGCCTCTAACACTGCCTTGCTGTGGTGGCACTTATGCTTCACGTAATACCTTGGACAAGCCTCTAATACTGCCTTGCTGTGGTGGCACTTATGCTTCACGTAATACCTTGGACAAGCCTCTAACACTGCCTTGCTGTGGTGGCACTTATGCTTCACGTAATGCTTGGACAAGCCTCTAACACTGCCTTGCTGTGGTGGCACTTATGCTTCACGTAATACCTTGGACAAGCCTCTAACACTGCCTTGCTGTGGTGGCACTTATGCTTCACGTAATACCTTGGACAAGCCTCTAACACTGCCTTGCTGTGGTGGCACTTATGCTTCACGTAATACCTTGGACAAGCCTCTAATACTGCCTTGCTGTGGTGGCACTTATGCTTCACGTAATACCTTGGACAAGCCTCTAACATGCCTTGCTGTGGTGGCACTTATGCTTCACGTCATGCCTTGGACAAGCCTCTAACACTGCCTTGCTGTGGTGGCACTTATGCTTCACGTCATGCCTTGGACAAGCCTCTAACACTGCCTTGCTGTGGTGGCACTTATGCTTCACGTAATACCTTGGACAAGCCTCTAACACTACCTTGCTGTGGTGGCACTTATGCTTCACGTAATGCCTTGGACAAGCCTCTAACACTGCCTTGCTGTGGTGGCACTTATGCTTCACGTAATGCCTTGGACAAGCCTCTAACACTGCCTTGCTGTGGTGGCACTTATGCTTCACGTAATGCCTTGGACAAGCCTCTAACACTGCCTGCTGTGGTGGCACTTATGCTTCAACGTCATGCCTTGGACAAGCCTCTAACACTGCCTTGCTGTGGTGGCACTTATGCTTCACGTCATGCCTTGGACAAGCCTCTAACACTGCCTTGCTGTGGTGGCACTTATGCTTCACGTCATGCCTTGGACAAGCCTCTAACACTGCCTTGCTGTGGTGGCACTTATGCTTCACGTAATACCTTGGACAAGCCTCTAACACTACCTTGCTGTGGTGGCACTTATGCTTCACGTCATGCCTTGGACAAGCCTCTAACACTGCCTTGCTGTGGTGGCACTTATGCTTCACGTAATACCTTGGACAAGCCTCTAACACTGCCTTGCTGTGGTGGCACTTATGCTTCACGTCATGCCTTGGACAAGCCTCTAACACTGCCATAACTATTGTTGCAGTAGAAGAAATAAGAAATTAGGGCTGAAAATGGAATCAATGGCTGAAAAATGTACCATCCAGAGGCTAGCGAGAAATCTAGCGGGTTTACTAAACTGACTGGCGGGAAAAAATATTCTGGCCTCCCATGAATTTTTTTTTTGGGTGCGCTCCTGACAGACAGACAAACAAACAAACAACACACAAACAAGGAGTGATTCATGCACAAACACACACACACACACAAAGGGTAATCCATGCAGTACACACAGACATACAGACACACAATATTTACCTTGGCATACAGCTGGGAGTGGGGGGGCAGGTGGTGGGGGGTTGGGGAGGCCATTCTCTGCACCCCCCATGCGTGGTGGGGGCAGCTGCTGGGAGGGGGGAGGGGGGTGAGGGTGGTGGTCTGGGGTGACAGCTGCTGGTGGGGGGGAGGGGGGAGGGGGTGCAGCTGTGTCTGTGAGGTATGGTGGGGGGGGGTGGGGGGTGATGGCCTGGGGGTAATGGTTGGGGTTTCCTCTGGTGGGGGTGTTGGTTTGGGGGGACCCTGTGGGTGTTGGGGGAGGTAAGGATGCTGGCCGGGGTAGTGGGGGCCGTTGTGGTGGGGGGGCGCGTTGGAAGGGTCTTGGGGGATCTGGGCGGGGGGGCGGCCGGCCTGGGGGGGGAAAACATGTCACATACACAATAACAATAACATAAACAAGTAATATATTTTTTATTGTTATTTATCAAGAGGGGATTGTGGGAGGCGAGGTGGCTGATGTTGTGATGCGGAGGATCATGTTTGTGCATGTTTTATCGCCTGTTTGTACCTGTCCATCATGCCATCCCCCTTTCTCTCCTATTCCCTATCTCCCTCCCTATCCTCTATCCTCTCTCCCACCCTCCCTTCTCATCTTCCCTCCCTACTCCCTATCCCTCCTCCCTCCCATCTATCCCTGCTCTTCCTCCCTCCCTCCCATTCCCATCTCTCCTCCCTGATTCCTATCTCCTTCCCTCCCATCCTCCTCCCATCTCCCTCTCTCTCTTCGATTCCTCATTCTCCTCATCTCCTCCATCCCTCTCTCTCTCTTTTCATTTCTCCTATTCTCCTCTTCCTTCTGTTCATTCTCTCTCTTCTCTCTCTCTCTCTCTCCTTTCCTCTTCCTCTCTCTCTTCTCTCTCTCTCCCCTCTGTATTTACTTCTCTTCTCTTTCACCTTTCTTCCTATTCTCTCCTTCCTTCCTTCCTTTCATTCTTCTCTCTTCCATCTTTTTCCCTTCTTGGTGGTGTGTGTGTGGGGTGTGTGTGTGTGTGTGTGGGGTGTGTGTGGGGTGTGTGTGGGGTGTTGACGTACCTGGTGGTGTGTGTGTGTGTGTGGTGTGTGTGTGTGTGTGTGTGTGTGTGTGTGGGGTGTGTGGGGTGTGTGTGTGTGGGGTGTTGACGTACCTGGTGGTGTGATGGGTGGCCGTTGTGGTGGGGGGGCGGGGGTGTGGGGCCGTGCTGTCCGCTGCTCCCCGCCGAGCCTGCCGAGGAGGGGCCAGAAGGCGTCCTCAGCCCCGCACCCCACCCCTCCCGCCGCAGCTCCAGGTGGTTCGGGGGTCGCCCCTCCCACCGCTCCTCCCCATTCATAGGGTTCTGTGGGGGGGCAGGATAGCCGTGTGGGGGGCCGTGGTGGGGGCGGAGGTGTGGGGGGTATCCTGGGGAGCCTTTCGGGGGTTGCGTGGCGTGATGTTGGGGATGATGTTGGGGGTAGTGCTGGAACTGTGGGTGTGAGGGGGCGTGGTGGGGCCAGCCGTGGGGGGGCGAGACGTCCAGCACCTCCCCTTCGTGTAGCGTGGGGGGCAGGTGGTGGGGAGGCCAGGGCTCGGTGCGGCGGGGGCGGGGGGGGGAGGAGGAGCGCAGGGAGTTGGACCGGGCCACACTGGAGGTCTTGGGCAGCTGCGAGGGTCCATTACCGCTGCTGTTGTTGTTGTTGTTGTTGACGAGGGTGTTGTTGTTGTGGTGGCCGGAGGGGGTGCGGTCGCGGGTGTGGCTCTGCAAGAAGACGGTCCCGAGATTAAGATTTATCGTAGGAGGAAAGACTGTCAACGTCCTGAACTTAAGATTTATCGTAGGAGGAAAGACTGTCAACGTCCTGAACTTAAGATTTATCGTACGAGGAAAGACTGTCAGCGTCCCGAGATTAAGATTTATCGTACGAGGAAAGACTGTCAACTTTCCGAGATTAAGATTTATCGTACGAGGAAAGACTGTTATGATTAAATCGTCTGACCCCGGAGAAAATAAGGGAAAGAGGTGATCTGATTAAGGTGTTCACGGTTTACGAGGGACTGGAGAATAAGAACATAAGAAAATAAGGAAGCTACAAGAAGCTGAGAATGTTAATAGAAATGTTTTTGTGGGACGTGAGAGATACGAGAGGCCGTGGGAAGAAGTTGAGAGGCCATGGGAAGAAGTTGTGAGGCCATGGGAAGTTGTGAGGCCATGGGAAGAAGTTGAGAGGCCGTGGGAAGAAGTTGACAGGCCGTGGGAAGAAGTTGTGAGGCCGTGGGAAGAAGTTGTGAGGCCGTGGGAAGAAGTTGTGAGGCCGTGGGAAGAAGTTGTGAGGCCGTGGGAAGAAGTTGTGAGGCCGTGGGAAGAAGTTGAGAGGCCGTGGGAAGAAGTTGTGAGGCCGTGGGAAGAAGTTGAGAGGCCGTGGGAAGAAGTTGAGAGGCCGTGGGAAGAAGTTGAGAGGCCGTGGGAAGAAGTTGAGAGGCCGTGGGAAGAAGTTGAGAGGCCGTGGGAAGAAGTTGTGAGGCCGTGGGAAGAAGTTGTGAGGCCGAAGGAAGAAGTTGTGAGGCCGTGGGAAGAAGTTGAGAGGCCGTGGGAAGAAGTTGTGAGGCCGTGGGAAGAAGTTGTGTGGCCGTGGGAAGAAGTTGAGAGGCCGTGGGAAGAAGTTGTGAGGCCGTGGGAAGAAGTTGTGAGGCCGTGGGAAGAAGTTGAGAGGCCGTGGGAAGAAGTTGTGAGGCCGTGGGAAGAAGTTGAGAGGCCGTGGGAAGAAGTTGTGAGGCCGTGGGAAGAAGTTGTGAGGCCGTGGGAAGAAGTTGTGAGGCCGTGGGAAGAAGTTGTGAGGCCGTGGGAAGAAGTTGAGAGGCCGTGGGAAGAAGTTGAGGCCATGGGAAGAAGTTGAGAGGCCATGGGAAGAAGTTGAGGCCATGGGAAGAAGTTGTGAGGCCATGGGAAGAAGTTGAGAGGCCATGGGAAGAAGTTGAGGCCATGGGAAGAAGTTGAGAGGCCATGGGAAGAAGTTGAGAGGCCATGGGAAGAAGTTGTGAGGCCATGGGAAGTTGAAGAGGACCCCAAGCAAGAGAGCTATCTAGAAACACAGCTGCCACACAGATCCAATGCAGTGTGGATAAGGATAAGGATAAGGAGGTGGTCTACAGGCCAGGAATATTCATGACTTCAAAGCCAAGCTGGATAATAGTTTTGGAGACGGGACAGTACGAGCTTATCCATGTTCCTGTAAATCACAACTAGGTGAACACACATACACACACACATAAGAAGTACAGTGTTCCCTATCGCTGCATTGATATGTGGAATAGCCTGGACAGTGAAATTATAGATGCCAAGAATATGCATGTTTGTAAAGCTAAGATTGCCCCATTGAGACAAGGAGACGGGACCCCACCAGTGTAACCTATTGCCTGTATATCACAATTAGGTAAGTACAGCTAGGTAAACACACACACACACACACACACACACACACATACAAAGGAAAAGGAAATGAACAAAGGAAGCAAAATGAAATCAAATGTAGCTATGGAGACGGGAGCATATATGAGTGTAGCTCAGGCTCTGTAAAATACAACTAGGTAAATACAGTAAAACTTCTCATATTCGGACTAATGGACCCGTTTACTCTACTTGAGGTAAGGATTGATTTGACATCTTCAAGCCTCATATAGTTGGGCAGTGATGTTGATTTTTCTATGTGAACAGTATTTTTGATGATACAGCCAATTTAAGTACAGGAAAATGTATACGCTCTAAAACGACTGGCGCCATGTTGTGACGTCATAAGCATAAACAACAGAGCAAAACAGCTGTCAAGCGGCCGCTACTATTATGTACTACCTACTAATACACCAACTTGCATTACCCCTACTACCGCAAGATGACCAGTAATCCTCCTTCAAGTGATGTAGTAGGTATTCACTGTGTTTGTGAATATGTAAGTTGTAGTTTATAAGGAAAATGTGGATAGACAGAGCAAAGTGGCCCGTGACACCAGACAAGTGATGACTTCTGGGATCGGCATTCCTTATAGGGAGCTTAAATGAACCTGCAATGACATGTAAAGCTAGACAGATAGACGAACTCATAGAGGAACAGGTAGAAATGTATGGTTAGTAAAGGTTGTAGTGGTGAGTAGAGTGACGAAGGGTGTATGTTTTGCTTATGTGGGGAAAGAAAGCCATACATTTCTACCTGTTCCTCTATGAGTTCGTCTATCTGTCTAGCTGTACATGTCATTGCAGGTTCATTTAAGCTCCCTATAAGGAATGCCGATCCCAGAAGTCGTCACTTGTCAGGTGTCACGGGCCACTTATCTCTGTCTATCCACTTTTTCCTTATAAACTACAACTTACATATTCACAAACACAGTGAATACCTACTACATCACTTGAAGGAGGATTACTGGTCATCTTGCGGTAGTAGGGGTAATGCAAGTTAGTTAGGTTAGTAAAATAAAACTATAATTTGCGGTTTGCTGAGCCAAAACAAGCCGATCAGCTGATCAGGCGAGATCTGAGTCTGCAGTTACTACGTCACAACCAATCACAGCGCGTTCCGCCGTGTTGTGATATTTTGGCCCCAAAAAGGCCATATATTTCATTTATGGTGCATTTCTCAGCAAAAAGAATATGAGTACAGTGATATGTAGCCTATATTGCACCCAAAGCTTTATAATACTCCGTGTTTTAGGTGTGAGTAAACGGGTCCATTGGGCCAAGGAGTGGTCCGAGTAATGCAAGGATCCGAATAATGGGGGGATTATATATGGGGGGATATGTTTAAAAAAAAAAAAAAAAAAAAAATCTAGGTGTTTAATGTATATATGTAGCTAGGAAATTTCGACCCCTAAAAAAAAAAAAAAAAAAAAAAAAAAGTTCTAGGCGTATATATATATAGGTAGGAAATTTCGACCCCACCCCCCCCCCACAAAAAAAAGGTCCGAATACGAGGTTTTACTGTACATTGAATTAGAACCACTACTTCTCAGTCTGGCATAACATAGCTAAGATAGGGGAAAAATATTACAAGGTTCAAATACAAATGAACCCCTTGAGGGCCCAGATCTTTCCTTGGCTATAAAAAATTGTCTGTTGTTAGCCATAAAATTACGAAAAGTAACGTAATATATAAAATTAGTTACCGTAGATAACAGTGAAGTCGCCACCTACAGTGAAGTCGCCAGGCGCCAAATATTACGAATTATAGCATTACTACTGATTTTTATGTGCCACTGAAGATGTTACACAGTAGTTTATATCATGGCTGTATAATCTACCCTGTTTCAGCGTTGTTTTATGCTTTGTATCTGCAAATATAACTGTTGCACATTTTGCTTCTCACGTTTTTCTTCGCGCGATGACAGACAGTAAACAGTAGCTTTTCGGGCGACAGGACACAGACTTGCCAGATCTTTCAAACTTGAATAGAATTTATTTTCACGTTGGCAGAGGAATTTTGATATATCCAAGCATCTTCCGCAGCTAATATATATATAGAGACTTGTTTTACTTTACCTCTAATTTCCCTGAATTCCCCAGAGTGGCGACTCAACTGTTGGGTTAAAATACTAGCTGGCGACTTTACTGTAGTAGGTATAGTGAGGTCGCCACTCAGTTTTATTTTTGTAATTTGTTCATTTATAGCCCTAATATGACACAGATGAAGACACAAAATGACAGACTTTCCAGATAGACCCTTCTAACTTTCCTGAAATCATGGATGTACAAATGTAAGTATTAACGCCACCACACGTCTGTAAATAACAAAGAAACGTTGAACTGGCGACTTCACTGTTATCTACGGTAGTGGACATGGATACTAAACAGGTCATATCTATAAAATATTGTTTATATTCACTAAAAATTGTCTTATGGCACCCAAATTACAATGGAAATTATGTGCTGGGCCTCAAGGAGTAAAATGTCGATGACAACAAATTAAATCTAGACAACAGTTACCGTAGATAACAGTAAAGTCGCCAGGACAACTTTTTTCTTCTGTTTACAGACGTGTGGTGGCGTTAATAGTTACATTTCTACATCCATGATTTCAGGACAGTTAGAAGGGGCTATCTGGAGAGTCTGTGTCATTTTGTGTCTTCATCTGTGTCATAGATGGCTATAAATGAACAAATGACAAAAATATCTACAAAGTGGTTACCAACAGTAGAGTCGCCATCTAGTGTTTATTTACTGAGTGTCGTACCGCCGTCGTCGTCGCCCGAAAAAACAACGCGCAGTGAAATTTGAAACCGTCTATACTTGCAGCTACAAAGCATAAAACAATGCTGAAACAGTGTAGATTATACAGTCATGATATAAACTACTGTGTATCATCTTCAGTGGCACATACAAATCAGTAGTAATGCTATAATTCGTAATATTTGGCGCCTGGCGACATCACTGCAGGTGGCGACTTGACTGTTATTTACGGTAGATGAATACACACACAGACACCCCTCAACCCCACCCCAACCCCTCACCTGGGAGTGCCTGCTATTGGGGTTGGCGAGGTTGAGTGTGGCGAACCCCCTGCTGAGGCGAGAGGAAGCGTCGTGCGTTCTGGACGTGTCATTTGGTACCTGGAAAAGTGTGGACGAAACGGTCGCAGTTATATGTTGTACCGTTTATGTGTGACTCTTACTTGTTATTACCATTATTCTTACTGTTATTGTCATCATTCTTACTGTTATTATTATCATTACCTCCGCCAACGAAGTTGGAGGGGTTATGTTTTCACCCCGATCTGTCTGTCTGTCGGTCTGTCTGTCTGTTTGTTAGTGTACAGGATTTCTCGAAAAGTTACGTATAGATTTGGACCAAACTCGGTATACCAAGTCTATTTGGTATAAGGAAGAACTGATTTAATTTTGGATGAAATCTATTGACAACTGTTGCCATGGCAACCAATTGATGAAATATTCGGCTGGAGGTATGCGCTCATACTGAGTGCATATATGTATATATATTATATATATGTATATATATTATATATATATATATATATATATATATATATATATATATATATATATATATATATATATATATATATATATATATATATATATATATATATATACGTATATTTGATGAAATATTCGGGCGGAGGTATGCGCTCTACTGAGTGCCCCCCCCCTAGTTCTTACTGTTATTATCATTCTTACTGTTATTATCATCATTCTCACTGTTATCATCATTCTTACTGTTATTATTATCATTCTCACTGTTATTATTATTATTTGGTCATTCCCCTGCTTCCTTCCTTCCTACCCTGCCTCTCTTTTTACATCCCTTCTCCCGTCCCCTTCAACCCTGCCTTCCTTTATGCCCTTCCAAAACCTCCTTCCCCTGCCTTCCTTCACCCTTCCTCCCCCTTCTTTCCTTCCATCACACTTTCCCTTCCTCCCTTCCCCCTTCAAAATCCCTTCTTGCCCTGCCGCCCTTCACTTTTCCTCCTTCCTCCCCTGCCTTCCTTCACACCCTTCTTTCCCTTCCTTCACCCTCCCTCCCCTTCCCCTTCACCCTTCCTCCCCTTCCCCTTCACCCTTCCACCTCCCTACAAACCCTCCAAACCCCTGCCTTCACCCTTCCTACCCTTCCAAACCTCTTCTTTCCCCCTTCTAAATACCTTCTTTCACCCTTCCTTCATTCACACCCTTCCAAAACCCCTTCCCCTGCTACCTCCCCTGCCCCCTGTCTCACCTTCATATCCAGCATGTCGACAGGGGTAATCTCGCAGGGGTCCACCAGGGGCATGGGGCGCCCCTTGTCCAGGGCGTTGGAGACGATGCCCTGCCATTGGGGGGGCAGGCCGACGTACCTGTGGCAGGGGTGACAGGGGCTCGTTAGGGTGGTGGTGGTAGTTAAAGGCGATATAAGCAAAGTGTAAATATAAAACAACGTAAAAACAGCTCAAACGTAAAAATAATAATAATAATAATAATAATAATAATAATAATAATAATAATAATTTTATAATGAATAAAAGAAGTGGTGGTTTTTGTTGATCATGTTATTGTTAGTTATTGTTATTGGTAGTTGTAGTTGTAGTTGTAGTAGATATAGTAGTGGGAGTATTATTGGTAGCAGTGAGGATGGTGTAGAAGTAATAGTAGTAGTGTTAGTGGTGGTGGTGGTGATGGACTGGTGGTGGTGGTGATAGAAGTAGTAGAAGTAGTAGTAGTAGTAGTAGTGTTAGTGGTGGTGGTGGTGGTGGACTGGTGGTGGTGGTGATAGAAGTAGTAGTAGTAGTAGTAGTGTTAGTGGTGGTGGTGGTGGTGGTGGACTGGTGGTGGTGGTGATAGAAGTAGTAGTAGTAATAGTAGTAGTGTTAGTGGTGGTGGTGGTAGTGGTGGTGGTGGACTGGTGGTGATAGAAGTAGTAGTAGTAGTAGTAGTGTTAGTGGTGGTGGTGGTGGTGGTGGTGGTGGTGGTGGTGGTGGACTGGTGGTGGTGGTGGTGGTGATAGAAGTAGTAGTAGTAGTAGTGTTAGTGGTGGTGGTGGTGGTGGTGGTGGTGGTGGTGGGTGGATGGTGGTGGTGGTGATAGAAGTAGTAGTAAGTAGAGTAGTGGTGGTGGTGGTGGTGGACTGGTGTGTGTGTAGTAGTAGTAGAGTTAGTGGTGGTGATAGTAGTAGTAGTAGTAGTAGTAGTAGTAGTAGTAGTAGTAGTAGTAGTAGTAGTAGTAGTAGTAGTAGTAGTAGTAGTAGTAGTAGCAGTAGTAGCAGTATAATAGCAGTGGTTAGGGTTGACACTTACTTTTGTTCATGGTGGTCAAATCCTGTATGGACTCTGTGTTCAAAGTTACTCGGAGCTGAGATCTGTACCTTCTTGCTCTTCTTCTTGAACATTGTGTCCCGAGTGTGAGGCGTTGCCGTGCTGGGGGTGTCACCTGGGGGGGGGGGGGGGGGGGGGGAGGGGGGGTTAGATGCATGGAGGAATGGTGGTGGTGGTGGTGATAGTAGTTGTGATAGTGTGTGATGAGAGAAAGGAGTAGCGAGAGAGAGAGAGAGAGAGAGAGAGAGAGAGAGAGAGAGAGAGAGAGAGAGAGAGAGAGAGAGAGAGAGAGAGAGAGAGAGAGAGAGAGAGAGAGAGAGAGAGAGAAGAGAGAAAAACCACTGGCCTTGTTCTAGTGAAGGTGCTAATTGCTATGCCCTTCCTCTCTCTATCCCTTCCCCTATACATACTAATAACACACACACACACACACACACACACACACACACACACACACACACACCACACACACTTTCCCTGATAGAAGTATAGATGCTTGGAATGGACAAGAAGAAATGTTAGTAGTAATAAAGTGTGTTGTGTGTTAATCTATTGAATTTTGAGGTTGTATATAACTAGTGACAGGCCCACACGAGTACACCTCAGGCCCTGTATGTTATAACTAGAGTCTATTTTTTTAATTATGGTCAAAATGCAGTAAGGAAGCCACGCCCCCTGCCTCCCCTTCTATGCTACGTGGCAGCTGATTGGTGCATTCCTCGTATCATCACCACCAATCACAATATCTTCACTACCAATCACAATATCTTCACTACCAATCACAATATCTTCACTACCAATCACAATATCTTCACTACCAATCACAATATCTTCACTACCAATCACAATATCATCACTACCAATCACAATATCTTCACTACCAATCACAATATCATCACTACCAATCACAATATCTTCACTACCAATCACAATATCATCACTACCAATCACAATATCATCACTACCAATCACAATATCTTCACTACCAATCACAATATCTTCACTACCAATCACAATATCTTCACTACCAATCACAATATCTTCACTACCAATCACAATATCTTCACTACCAATCACAATATCTTCACTACCAATCACAATATCTTCACTACCAATCACAATATCTTCACTACCAATCACAATATCTTCACTACAATCACAATATCTTCACTACCAATCACAATATCTTCACTACCAATCACAATATCTTCACTACCAATCACAATATCTTCACTACCAATCACAATATCTTCACTACCAATCACAATATCATCACTACCAATCACAATATCTTCACTACTTAACAGCGGCGTGACCACTGGACACAGCAATCTTCACTACAGAGGGATTTTGGATTTTGTCACCCTCTGTAGTGAAGATTGCTGTTTTGAGCAATCAAGATTTGCAAAATTTCCAAAATATACACCTGGATATTTTTTTTTTTTTTTTTTTTTTTTTTTTTACATATCTCCCCATATATAATCCCCCCATTATTCGGATCCTTGCATTACTCGGACCACTCCTTGGCCCAATTAGTCCGTATATGAGAGGTTTTACTGTATTTGTAAACGATAGCCTGTTGAACCTTGCGCGGCAGTGAGCAGGACAATCTATCAAGACATGTTGTTCTGTTTGCACACACACACACACACACACACACACACACACACACACACCACACACAGCTTTCCCTGATAGAAGTATAGATGCTTGGAATGGACAAAAATAAATATTAGTAGGTAGTAATAAAGTGTTAATCTATGGAAAATTTTAGGTTGTATAAAAATAGAAACAGGACCACACACACACACACACACACATACATACATACATACATACACACAGTCACACACGCACATATACATACACACACACACACACAAATACATACATACATACATACATACATACACACACACACACACACATATATACATACACACACACACACACACATACATACATACACACACACACACACACAGTCACACACACACACATACATACATACACACACACAGTCAGTCACACACACACACTCACTTTCCCCTCCCAATTCAATAGCCTCTTAGAAGCATCTTAGTTAACCCCTTGAGACCCAGAACGTAATTTCCATTGTAATTTGGGTACCATTAGACGATTTTTAGTGAATATAAGTAAGCACTGTTTAATAGCTATGACCTGTTTAGTATCCTTGTCCACTAACTAATTTGGTATATTCAGTGACTTTTCGTAGTTTTATGGCTAACAACAGATGATTTTATATAGCCAAGGAAAGATCTGGGCGTGAAGGGTTTTATATAGCCAAGGAAAGATCTGGGCGTGAAGGGTTTTATATAGCCATGGAAAGATCTGGGCGTGAAGGGTTTATATAGCAGGAAGATCTGGGCGTGAGGGTTTAAGCCAAGGAAAGATCTGGGCGTGAAGGGTTTTATATAGCCAAGGAAAGATCTGGGCGTGAAGGGTTTTATATAGCCAAGGAAAGATCTGGGCGTGAAGGGTTTTATATAGCCAAGGAAAGATCTGGGCGTGAAGGGTTTTATATAGCCAAGGAAAGATCTGGGCGTGAAGGGTTTTATATAGCCATGGAAAGATCTGGGCGTGAAGGGTTTTATATAGCCATGGAAAGATCTGGGCGTGAAGGGTTTTATATACCCAAGGAAAGATCTGGGCGTGAAGGGTTTTATATAGCCATGGAAAGATCTGGGCGTGAAGGGTTTTATATAGCCATGGAAAAGATCTGGCGTGAAGGGTTTTATATAGCCATGGAAAGATCTGGGCGTGAAGGGTTTTATATAGCCAAGGAAAGATCTGGGCGTGAAGGGTTTTATATAGCCATGGAAAGATCTGGGCGTGAAGGGTTTTATATAGCCATGGAAAGATCTGGGCGTGAAGGGTTTTATATAGCCAAGGAAAGATCTGGGCGTGAAGGGTTTTATATAGCCAAGGAAAGATCTGGGCGTGAAGGGTTTTATATAGCCAAGGAAAGATCTGGGTGTGAAGGGTTTTATATAGCCAAGGAAAGATCTGGGCGTGAAGGGTTTTATATAGCCATGGAAAGATCTGGGCGTGAAGGGTTTTATATAGCCAAGGAAAGATCTGGGCGTGAAGGGTTTTATATAGCCAAGGAAAGATCTGGGCGTGAAGGGTTTTATATAGCCATGGAAAGATCTGGGCGTGAAGGGTTTTATATAGCCAAGGAAAGATCTGGGCGTGAAGGGTTTTATATACCCAAGGAAAGATCTGGGCGTGAAGGGTTTTATATAGCCAAGGAAAGATCTGGGCGTGAAGGGTTTTATATAGCCAAGGAAAGATCTGGGCGTGAAGGGTTTATATAGCCAAGGAAAGATCTGGGCGTGAAGGGTTTTATATAGCCAAGGAAGATCTGGGCGTGAAGGGTTTTATATAGCCAAGGAAAGATCTGGGCGTGAAGGGTTTATATAGCCAAGGAAAGATCTGGGCGTGAAGGGTTTTATATAGCCAAGGAAAGATCTGGGCGTGAAGGGTTTTATATAGCCAGGAAAGATCTGGGCGTGAAGGGTTTTATATAGCCAAGGAAAGATCTGGGCGTGAAGGGTTTTATATAGCCAAGGAAAGATATGGGCGTGAAGGGTTTTATATAGCCAAGGAAAGATCTGGGCGTGAAGGGTTTTATATAGCCAAGGAAAGATCTAGGCGTGAAGGGTTTTATATAGCCATGGAAAGATCTGGGCGTGAAGGGTTTTATATAGCCAAGGAAAGATCTGGGCGTGAAGGGTTTTATATAGCCAAGGAAAGATCTGGGCGTGAAGGGTTTTATATAGCCAAGGAAAGATCTGGGCGTGAAGGGTTTTATATAGCCAAGAAAGATCTGGGCGTGAAGGGTTTTATATAGCCAAGGAAAGATCTGGGCGTGAAGGGTTTTATATAGCCAAGGAAAGATCTGGGCGTGAAGGTTTTTATATAGCCAAGGAAAGATCTGGGCGTGAAGGGTTTTATATAGCCATGGAAAGATCTGGGCGTGAAGGGTTTTATATAGCCAAGGAAAGATCTGGGCGTGAAGGGTTTTATATAGCCAAGGAAAGATCTGGGCGTGAAGGGTTTTATATAGCCAAGGAAAGATCTGGGCGTGAAGGGTTTTATATAGCCAAGGAAAGATCTGGGCGTGAAGGGTTTTATATAGCCATGGAAAGATCTGGGCGTGAAGGGTTTTATATAGCCAAGGAAAGATCTGGGCGTGAAGGGTTTTATATAGCCAAGGAAAGATCTGGGCTGTGAAGGTTTATATACCCAAGGAAAGATCTGGGCGTGAAGGGTTTTATATAGCCAAGGAAAGATCTGGGCGTGAAGGGTTTTATATAGCCAAGGAAAGATCTGGGCGTGAAGGGGTTAAGTTCGCTAATGCTAGATTAAAGAATTTGCATTATTTCCCCCTTTTTTAACCATTTTCTACGTAACTAGTCTATATGAAACCATAGTCGTTTCGTACACTCAGCTCAGGGTTGAACTTGACCACTAGAGTTACGAAACGCCACCAGGTATGTACGAAAAAACTCAAAATCAGTGTACGAAACAACTAACAAAACCTGGGTACGAAACAACTTGTGTACGAAACTTCTTGTAACCCTCTGTAACAGTCCACGAACTCTAAGACATTGCCCTGAAGCTAACCTGGAGGAAAGAGGGCAGGTGTAGAGGGGGGTTGGTGTAGGGGCAGGGGGTTGGTGTAGGGATGGGGGGGGGTTGGTGTAGGGATGGGGGGGTTGGTGTAGGGATGGGGGGGTTGGTGTAGGGACTGGGGGGGTTGGTGTAGGGATGGGGGGGGGTTGGTGTAGGGATGGGGGGGGTTGGTGTAGGGATGGGGGGGTTGGTGTAGGGACTGGGGGGGGGTTAGTGTAGGGACTGGGGGGGGGTTAGTGTAGGGACTGGAGGGGGTTGGTGTAGGGATGGGGGGGGGGTGTAAGGGCAGGGGGGTTGGTGTAGGGATGGGGGGGTTGGTGTAGGGACTGGGGGGGGTTGGGGTAGGGATGGGGGGTTGGTGTAGGGACTGGGGGGGTTGGTGTAGGGACTGGGGGGGTTGGTGTAGGGATGGGGGGGTTGGTGTAGGGACTGGGGGGTTGGTGTAGGGATGGGGGGGGGGTGTAGGGACTGGGGGGGTTGGTGTATGGATGGGGGGGGTTGGTGTAGGGACTGGGGGGGTGGTGTAGGGATGGGGGGGGTTGGCGTAGGGACTGGGGGGTTGGTGTAGGGATGGGGGGGTTGGTGTATGGATGGGGGGGTTGGTGTAGGGACTGGGGGGTTGGTGTAGGGATGGGGGGGTTGGTGTAGGGATGGGGGGGTTGGTGTAGGGACTGGGGGGGGGGGGGTGTAGGGACTGGGGGGGGGTGTAGGGATGGGGGGGGGTGTAGGGATGGGGGGGTTGGTGTAGGGATGGGGGGGTTGGTGTAGGGATGGGGGGGGAGTTAGTGTAGGGACTGGGGGGGGGGGGTTAGTGTAGGGACTGGGGGGGGTTAGTGTAGGGACTGGGGGGGTTGGTGTAGGGGGAGGGGGTTGGTGTAGGGATGGGGGGGGTTGGTGTAGGGATGGGGGGGTTGGTTGTAGGGACTGGGGGGGTTGGTGTAGGGGCAGGGGGTTGGTGTAGGGATGGGGGGGGTGTGTAGGGATGGGGGGGTTGGTGTAGGGATGGGGGGGTTGGTGTAGGGATGGGGGGGGGGGTTAGTGTAGGGACTGGGGGGGGGGGGTTAGTGTAGGGACTGGGGGGGTTGGTGTAGGGGCAGGGGGTTGGTGTAGGGATGGGGGGGTTGGTGTAGGGATGGGGGGGTTGGTGTAGGATGGGGGGGTTGGTGTAGGGATGGGGGGGTTGGTGTAGGGAACGGGGGGGTTGGTGTAGGGATGGGGGGGTTGGTGTAGGGATGGGGGGGGTTGGTGTAGGGACTGGGGGGGTTGGTGTAGGGATGGGGGGTTTGGTGTAGGGATGGGGGGGTTGGTGTAGGGACTGGGGGGGTTGGTGTAGGGACTGGGGGGGTTGGTGTAGGGACTGGGGGGGTTGGTGTAGGGATGGGGGGTTGGTGTATGGAATGGGGGGGTGGGTGGGGTGGGAGGGGGGGAATGATTTTAGGTATGGGGTTGGTTCAGGATGGGGGGTGGAAAAGGGGGGTTAGTACTTTTTTTTCATCACAAAGGACTGGCCAAGGGCAAAAAAAACGACCTCTGTTCTACCTTTTCTTCCTACCTATTTTTGTTTGTTTACGTCACAAAGGACGGGCCAAGGGTCAAATAAAAGGTCACGAAAATCCCGCAGACAACATTTCTCATTCCAAAATATATCATTAAAAAAACTACTATTACTGTACTATAATTTGAACTTTTTGGAATTTATTTATTTACAATTCCATAAATATAAAAACTCAGTAACTCCACAAAAAAAAACATCAACCATAATATAAGTACAAAAAAATAATTGGACCCCAAAAAAAATTTATAAAATTCAATTCGAAAATAAAAAAAAAACGACTAAAAATCAAAAAAATTCACATTTAATAGATAAAAATATTAGACCCCCCCAAAAAACTTCATTTATTAGTAAAAAAAAAAAAAAATGGACGACCCAAAATAAAAAAATTCTTCATCTCAATAAGTCAAAAAAAAAATTTTGCCCCCCCCAAATAAAAAATCTTCAATTCTAATAAGTAAAAAAAAATAATTAGACCCCCAAAAATAAAAAAAATCTTCAATTCTAATAAGTTAAAAAAAAATAATTAGAGCCCAAAAATAAAAAAAATCTTCAATTCTAATAAGTAAAAAAAAATAATCAGACCCCCAAAATATAACAAAAATCTAAGATTCTAAAAAAAAAAAAAATTAACCCCCAAAATAAAAAAAAATCTCAATTTTAAAAAAAAAAAAAAATTAGACCCCCAAAAATAAAAAAAAATCTTCAATCTAATAAAAAAAAAATAATTAGAGCCCCAAAAATAAAAAAAATCTCAATTCTAATAAGTAAAAAAAAATATTAGAGCCCCAAAATAAAAAAATCTTCAATTCTTATAAGTAAAAAAAAATAATTAGACCCCCAAAAATAAAAAAAAACTTCAATTCTAATAAGTAAAAAAAAATAATTAGACCCCCAAAAATTAAAAAATCTTCAATTCTAATAAGTAAAAAATAATAATTAGACCCCCAAAAATAGAAAAAATCTTCAATTCTAATAAGTAAAAAAAAAAAAAAAATAGAAAAAAAACCTTCAATTCTAATAGTAAAAATAAATAATTAGGTAGTAAAAAAAAAAAAAATAGAAAACTTCAATTATAACAAGTAAAAAAAAAAAACATGCTCCCTACACACACACCTTTCATTAACTACTCCACTACGGGCCCAGTCAGTTCGTAAAAGGGAGTCATTGTCTAACAAAAAAGTTTTCTAAACTAAAAAGATTCGTACATGCCCCCCCCCCAAAAAAAAAAAAACTTCAATTCTATAAAGTACAGTCAAATAATTGGACCTAAAAAATACATCTCTGGTGCTACACTAAAATTTATCTTATATTTTTAAATCTATTAATTTTTTAGAGGCTGTTGTAGTATTTGTAATGTTGTGATACGAGGTAAAAAAAAATAGTTTGTGATGCCATGGATGTGATTGTGAGGCTTCTTGATGTATTTATGGCGAGGTAAAAAAAAGTTGTGTGTGTGTGTGTATGTGTGTGTGTGTGTGTGTGTGTGTGTGTGTGTGTGTGTGTGTGTGTGTGTGGGGTAAAGAACTGAGGATAATAAGGCTACAATGAGTTGCACATATGCTCTCTCTCTCTCTCTCTCTTGCACATCATATTGACCTAGCTCTTACGACATGGGATTATATTCTCTCTCTCTCTAGCTACACATAAGAGCATAAGAAAATAAGGAAGCTACAAGAGGCCGTGAGACCTACACGTGGTAATTCCTGTCAGGAACATAAAAGGAAATCGATAAATAAATCTATGTATAATAAGAATAAATAAAATAGTAAACAATATTTTTTTTAAATGGATGCAGATAATCTTAAATAATGGCAAAGTATGGGGAAAAAATTAACAAAATATAAGACCATTGCCACGCACCTATTGATGGAAGGACAAAAATACCTAACCGACTTTCCGAATTGACAGTAAAAATATAAGAAAACTTCGCATATGCATTTTTTCCGCACTGGTATTCTCGCCGCCGTGGGCGAGTGTTACAGCTGCAGGTCTTGATGTCACAGCACCCACTGTATATATTGTTACACAGCTGCAGGTCTTGATGTCACAGCACCCACTGTATATATTGTTACACAGCTGCAGGTCTTGGTGTCACAGCACCCACTGTATATATTGTTACACAGCTGCAGGTCTTGATGTCACAGCACCCACTGTATATATTGTTATACAGCTGCAGGTCTTGATGTCACAGCACCCACTGTATATATTGTTATACAGCTGCAGGTCTTGATGTCACAGCACCCACTGTATATATTGTTACACAGCTGCAGGTCTTGATGTCACAGCACCCACTGTATATATTGTACACAGCTGCAGGTCTTGATGTCACAGCACCCACTGTATATATGTTATAGCTGCAGGTCTTGTCCAGCACCACTGATTATGTAACAGCTGCAGGTCTTGATGTCACAGCACCACTGTATATATTGTTACACAGCTGCAGGTCTTGATGTCACAGCACCCACTGTATATATTGTTTACACAGCTGCAGGTCTTGATGTCACAGCACCCACTGTATATATTGTTACACAGCTGCAGGTCTTGATGTCACAGCACCCACTGTATATATGTTATACAGCTGCAGGTCTTGATGTCACAGCACCCACTGTATATATTGTTACACAGCTGCAGGTCTTGATGTCACAGCACCCACTGTATATATTGTTACACAGCTGCAGGTCTTGATGTCACAGCACCCACTGTATATATTGTTATACAGCTGCAGGTCTTGATGTCACAGCACCCACTGTATATATTGTTATACAGCTGCCAGGTCTTGATGTCACAGCACCCACTGTATATATTGTTATACAGCTGCAGTCTTGATGTCACAGCACCCACTGTATATATTGTTACACAAGCTGCAGGTCTTGATGTCACAGCACCCACTGTACATATTGTTATACAGCTGCAGGTCTGATGTCACAGCACCCACTGTAATCATTGTTATACAGCTGCAGTCTTGATGTCACAGCACCACTGTATATATTGTTATACAAGCTGCAGGTCTTGATGTCACAGCACCCACTGTAATATTGTTATACAGCTGCAGGTCTTGATGTCACAGCACCCACTGTATATATTGTTATACACGCTGCAGGTCTTGATGTCACAGCACCCACTGTATATATTGTTATACAGCTGCAGGTCTTGATGTCACAGCACCCACTGTACATATGTTATACAGCTGCAGGTCTTGATGTCACAGCACCCACTGTATATATTTGTTACACAGCTGCAGGTCTTGATGTCACAGCGCACCCACTGTATTATATTGTTATACAGCTGCAGGTCTTGATGTCACAGCACCCACTGTATATATTGTTACACAGCTGCAGGTCTGATGTCACAGCACCCCACTGTATATATTGTTATACACAGCTGCAGGTCTTGATGTCACAGCACCCACTGTATTATTGATTACACACTGCAGGTCTTGATGTCACAGCACCACTGTATATATTGCTACACAGCTGCAGGTCTTGATGTCACAGCACCCACTGATATATTGTCTACACAGCTGCAGGTCTTGATGTCACAGCACACCCAGCGTATATATTGTTAACAGCTGCAAGGTCTTGATGTCACAGCAGCAACCACTGTATATATTGTTACTACAGCTGCAGGTCTTGATGTCACAGCACCCACTGTATAATTGTTACACAGTGCAGGTCTTGATGTCACAGCACCCACTGTATATATTGTTACACAGCTGCAGGTCTTGGATGTTCCAGCACCCACTGTATAATTGTTACACAGCTGCAGGTCTTGATGTCACAGCACCACTGTATATATTGTTAACAGCTGCAGGTCTTGATGTCACAGCACCCACTGTATATATTGTTACACAGCTGCAGGTCTTGAGGTCACAGCAGCACCCACTGTATATATTGTTATACAGCTGCAGGTCTTGATGTCACAGCACCCACTGTATATATTGTTACACAGCTGCAGGTCTTGATGTCACAGCACCCACTGTATATATTGTTACACAGCTGCAGGTCTTGATGTCACAGCACCCACTGTATATATTGTTACACAGCTGCAGGTCTTGATGTCACAGCACCCACTGTATATATTGTTACACAGCTGCAGGTCTTGATGTCACAGCACCCACTGTACATATTGTAATCAGCTTGTGCCAGTGTTTCTGCAAACCGGGATGAAATACCAGCAATTTCAAGCTGGGTTAGGTAACGGTCAGGTTAGGTTGGTGACCTAACGGATGGATCTAGGGGGGCGTAGGCCCCTCAGTTAGGTCTGGTTATGTAACCAAAGTGTATGGATTGTATTAAATTAAACTGCTAAATTATTAAAATTAGAGGCTGCAAATCTGTGAGTATCGTCTCCCCAGCCCAAACCCCCGCCTTCCCCCCCTCCCCCAGGTTTGTTGGGGTAGAGGGGAGGGGCATCTGTCCCCCACTTTATAATTACGTTTTAGAGCTAGGCTATCTGAAGGGATCTGTGAAGGTCTGCAGGAAAAAACCAGTAATAAGGGCGGGAAAGCACTCTAGAATTTTACCCAAAACACACATGCCCTACACACACACACACACCTTTCATTAACTACTCCACACCGGGGTGCAGTCAGTTCGTACAAAAGTTGTTTCGTACATCAATAGATTCGTACACATAAAAGTTGTTTCGTAGTCTATATGAAACCATAGTTGTTTCGTACACTCAGCTCAGAGTTTAACTTGATGGTAAAACTTTTACGATAGGACCAAACTTCCCTACATAATTGGGAGCATGGTTTTTGTTTACCTTATTGTATTCTGAGACATTTTCTCATAGAGCTTTCCGTCGCAAATCAATAGTTTCGGAGATATAGAACATTTTAGGTGGGAGGAGGAATACGTCTCCTTGTTTACAAAATGCCTCCCTCTTCCTCTTCTTGTGACCTGCATCGCTTTTGCTTCGGAGGCGCACCCGTGGCTACCTTACCTAACCTAAACCCTACCTAACCTAACCTAACCTAACCTTACCTTACCTAACCTTTAACCTCCTAACTGGGTCCAATAATAAAAAAGTTTAATAAAATACCAAACAAAAGCGATGCAGGTCACAAGAAGAGGAAGAGGGAGGCATTTTGTATACAAGGAGACGTATTCCTCCCCCCACCTAAAATGTTTTATATCTCCGAAACTATTGATTTGCGACGGAAAGCTCATATGAAAATGTCTCTTAGAATACAATAAGGTAAACAAAAAACCATGCTCCCAATTGTGTAGGCAAGTTTGGTCCTGTCGTAAAATAATACCAACTTGATTACTAGAGTTACGATTCGACACAATGTATGTACGAAAAAACCTCAAAATCAGTGTACGGAACAACTAATAAAACCTGGGTACGAAACAACTTGTGTACGAAACTCCCTGTAACCCCCCACACCTGCTGGCCCCACACACACACCTGAACACACCTGTACATCCCACACCTGAACTAACACAGGTGCACAGTTACACGCCTCACCTCTGCCCTCAAAACGCCTCATAAGCTACACTGGTCAGGTGAAAAAATGAGAAAACACGCCAGAAAATATAAAATCTGGTAAATACTGTATTTTTTTGTAGTGTTATAAATACTTTCCATCAATTTTGAAGTGATATTTAAATGTGTGATGGGTTGTAGAGTGTTGAATTATTGAAGAAATGATCAAATGAGGCTTGTGTTGCATTATTTTCATTGATAGGTGAGGTTTCAACACGAAATCTAAACACGACCCAATACCTGGAGCACTTCACCCCCTATTACTTACCTTAAATCACCACTTTGGGGCATAATTCTCCTGTCTCAAGGCACTGCGCGGGTTGAGGTATCCTTTAACTCGTCCTGGGTGGTGGTTACACTGGCGTCAAAGGTCGAAATTACCTAAAAAATGAGTGAAATGAGGTGAGGTGAGGGTCACTTTTCCATGTTGATACCTGACATCCGGGACTTGGTCAGGTGGGGGAGGGAGGGGAGGCGTGTGTTCCCCCTCCCCTCGTCCCCTCTCCTCTCCCCTCCCTTACCTACGCCATTTTAAAATACTCGCATAACCTTTTTTTAGAGCTAGTTTATGTATATATTAGTGTTGTTAGTGCATTTAGAAAGCTTGATAGACTTGAAATGGATGTGTTTGTTAGTCCCTATTTTCTTCAGTCTCCCCTGTTTCTTAATTTTTCCCTTAATCCCTCTCATTCCCCTTACCTACGCTATCTTATACTTCCCTATTACCATTTCTAAGTTTTATAATTAGCTATAGATGAATAAGAAACGTATGAATAGGTGAATTGAGAGTATTAACTAATATTTTTTTTCTTTAGTTTCCCCTCAAATTCCTCTTTTCTCCCTATCCTTCCTTACTACGTCATTATAAACTACTCATACAGTTTATTTAGACATTGTATGATATGTTTTTAGTGTATTCAAAGGAGATATGAATGGGTAAAAATGAGTGTATTAAATAATTCAAATTTTCTTAGTCCCCCATCCATTTCCTTTAACCTCCCCTCCTTACGCCTACCGAACTACGCATATCACCTTTTCAAGACTATTATTAGTTTGTACATCAATCAGAAGGGTTTGAATAATGAATAATATATTAAATAGGTATTAACTCATTCCCTCATGCTCTTGGTACGGGTGTGGCACTCTGGCATCGCATTTTCTATAGGTGGCCGGGGGGGAACAATGGCCCTCTGTTGTGTGCCATGGCTGTAACCTGACACTCCACTACACAACCTGGCACTTACACGCCCCACTGGCCTCCACACACAACCCCAATATAATAGAAACATACTCTTAAACAACTGTATCTCTCCGTTTTCTATTCCCGCGTCTTATAGCGTAGTGACCCCTCGCGCTCCGTCCCCCGCCGTGAGCCAAGCCATACTAGTGTTTCTTAATGGTTTTAATGGACACAGTGCCTCCTAATGGGGTTAATGGCACTTGATGGAGGCCAGGCACTCCTCCCACACTGAGTGCCAGCAGGTGGAGGCACTGGCCGAGCGATGCGTTGTGGAATGAGTGTTTTTTATTTTGTGTTAAGTCACATTTCAGTTATCTTCGTTCTAAATTTTTCTCTTTGTTTGTTTTTAAAGTGTTTTGGTCACTCGTCACAATTATTACTGCTGCAGTTATACTATTATTACCATTACTACTACTACCACAACTACTATTACTGCTAACGCTACTACTACTAGCCTACCACCACAACTACTGCTACTACTACTCCATCCAACTACTATTACTGCTAGGTAACGCTACTACTATACTTCTACTGCTACCACCAATACAAATATTTTTGGCAATACATTTTTTTTTAGCATTTAATTTTTTTGGGCACTCATACATTTTTGGTACTCCCCTCAAAATTTGGCACTTAAAAAAAAATGTACTAAAATTTTTGGCACTCAAAATGTTTTGGCACTCGAAAATATTTGGCGCTCAAAAATTTTGGCACAATTTTTTGGCATTCATAAATTTTTGGTACTCAAATTTTTTTGGCACTTAAATTTTTTGGCACTCAAAAAATTTTGACACTTCTTTTAATTTGAAATGAAATTATTTTAATTTGATATTATAATTTGAAGTTCAGTTATTTCAATTTAAACTTCGGTTGTTTTAATATAAACTTCAGTTGTTTTAATTTAAACTTCAGTTGTTTTAATTTGAGTGAAAAGGTGCAGTTCTTCTTATACAAAGGTTCAGTAAACATATAAAAAACCTCTCATAATATATTTCAATTAACCTTAACACTTAAAATAAGATTACCATACCTTTTTACACACACACACACACACACACACACAATAATAATAATAATAATAACAACAATACTTCAATAATCTGATACAAACACAAACATCCAAAGATCATTTTCATACATGGCAAAAAAAAAAATGACACAATCTTATATATCTTTTAATCCCTTTCCTCATCTAACACCCATTGATGTATTAGTTTTTATTACCCATACTATCTAATAAACCCTTTAAAGACAAGTATACATTTCCATACATCTCGAATATACATAGTTCTTGAATACATTACGAAAAGGTTGTATTATAATTTCTTCAGATCATATGTACAAAAGGGGCAGAAAACAGATGAGTTTATTATATATATATACACACGTACATACTCGTGTTGCTCTGGGATCTGTCTAGTAAGAGGAGTTTTAATATATAAGTTATGGAGAGGATTGAGGGTGCACAGTTTCCCTTGACTAACCACCTAGCATGTACTACCTTGTTCTTCTTCATTATTATTTCTGTTTAATGGCAGTTTTTCCCTTGACTTGGGATTGAAGAGGTTGAGGCAATGGATCGAGATAGTTGGTAGGAAGGTATGATAAAATGAAGAATTGCAAGTCACCAGGACCAGATGAAGTGTATCCCAGAGTATTAAAAGAATGCAAAGAGGTTGTTAGTGAGTCGTTAGTGCACATTTTTAGGACAACGGTTGAGATAGGCAATGTGCCGTTATTGTGGAGGAAGGGAAATGTAGTCCCTATATTTCAGAAGGGAGACGGAGGATCCATCATTGACCGTCTAACCTCGTAAGACATTATGGGAAAATCTGACGTTAACCCCTTCACGCCCAGATCTTTACTTTGCTATATAAAATCGTATGTTGTCGAGCCATAAAATTACGAAAAGTAACTTAATAT
>JACEEZ010022753.1:132500-172500 GCA_016584305.1 Chionoecetes opilio
GACTGGTTGACTGACTGACTGGTTGACTGACTGACTGACTGACTGACTGACTGAGTGGTTGACTGACTGACTGACTGAGTGGTTGACTGACTGACTGGGTGACTGACTGACTGACTGACTGACTGACTGACTGACTGGGTGACTGACTGACTGGTTGACTGACTGACTGGTTGACTGACTGGTTGACTGACTGACTGGTTGGTTGGTTGGTTGGTTGATTGATTGATTGATTGATTGACTGACTGTGTGTAGATGTGGTAGGGTGACTGGCTTGTTCTAGGGTGTTGGTGCCTGACTGACTGACTGATTTTCTTCTTCCATAATCGAACCCGTGTACTTAAATTCCTCCAAACTTTCTCCATTCAGCCTGATTTCACATTCCCTTGTACACTATACTAGCTCTCAAAACCCATAACATACTTAAATACACGATTATTATTCAAAATCGCTACCTAAAAAGAGAATACCTAGAGTCAAAATACTACTACTACTACTACAATACAACAACAATAATGACTACTACTACCACTACTACTACAATAATGACTACTACTACTACTACAATACAACAACAATAATGACTACTACTACCACTACTACTACAATAATGACTACCACTACCACTACTACTACAATAATGACTACTACTACTACTACAATACAACAACAATAATGACTACTACTACCACTACTACTACCATCACTCCCTGACCTCCCACCTGCCCTGGACTGACCTGAGGGGTGAGGTTGTTGAGGATCTGTCGCATGGTGGCCTTGACGCCTCGCCTCAGGGCTGGCACCTCCTCGTAGAACTCATGGGCCGTGTCGCCGTCCTGGTCCAGGTACATGGAGCTGTGTACAGAGGGGGATGTGAGTGTGCGAGTGTCTCACGTAGGACGGGTGAGTGGGTGAGTGAGTGAGTGGGTGAGTGAGTGAGTGAGTGATTATTGTGTATGTGTGTGTAAGTATGTAGTGATGGATGACTTTTCTAATTTTTTTTCAAGTGCAGTCTGGGCGCCAGTTAGGTCCTGTTACGCAACCCATGTCCATGTACGTATAAGTTAATATATGTGTATTATGTTCTGCTGTGGTCAATAAAACGATCTATCTATCTACGTATTGTATTACGCAACAATGTCCATGTTACGCAATGTTACGCAACCCAGGTCCATGATGTATAAGTATATAGATGTGTATTACGTTCTGCCGTGGTCAATAAAAACTATCTATCTATCTATCTATCTACGTATTGTAAACAACTAAATGATTAAAATTAGAGGCTGTAAATCTGTGAGTATCGTCTCCCCAGCCCAAACCCCCGCCTTCCCCCCCTCCCCCAGGTTTGTTGGGGGTAGAGGGGAGGGGCATCTGTCCCCCACTTTATAATTACGTTTTAGAGCTAGGCTATCTGAAGGGATCTGTGAAGGTCTGGAGGAAAAACCACAGTAATAAGGGCAGGAAAGCACTCTACCTAGAATCTTACCCAGCATCCACCGGTACAGTAGTGGAGGAAATATTGAAGGGAGAAATCTAAACCTAAACAAAAAACTAGAGCAATAAATGACGTCTAACAATTAGGTAGAGGTGTGTGTAGAATCTCACCCCCTCCTGCTGTAGACGAAGGGCGAGGCGAGTCTCTTGACGGCCCTCTCGTTGCCCTGGCCGTCATCCACCTCGTCCCCCCCGCTACTCATCCATCGCTTCAACTTGACGTACTACTGCCCATTATTGCAGCCCACGACCCACACACGCCACAACACACTCCCCAGCCCACTCTGTTATGTTTTGATCCCACAGCTGAGTAAGGGATCGGGAACAGGATCAGGTGTCTCGCTGTATAGAGTTGGATCCCTTGTAAGTGTCCTGCAATAGTGTTCAGTCCCTTTAAAGTCTCGTGGGTTCCAAGAGGTATTTAATGATTGGGTAATGGCTTTGTCCTATATAGTAATTGATTAATTCTACGTAAATAACAGTGAAGTCGCCAGTTCTACGTTTCTTTGTTATTTACAGACGTGTGGTGGCGTTAATAGTTACATTTGTACATCCATGATTTCAGGACAGTTAGAAGGGGCTATCTGGAAAGTCTGTGTCATTTTGTGTCTTCATCTGTGTCATATTAGGGCTATAAATGAACAAATTACAAAAATAAAACTGAGTGGCGACCTCACTATACCTACTACAGTAAAGTCGCCAGCTAGTATTTTAACCCAACAGTTGAGTCGCCACTCTGGGGAATTCAGGGAAATTAGAGGTAAAATAAAACTAGTCTCTATATATATTAGCTGCGGAAGATGCTTGGATATATAAAAATTCCTCTGCCAACGTGAAAATAAATTCTATTCAAGTTTGAAAGATCTGGCAAGTCTGTGTCCTGTCGCCCGAAAAGCTACTGTTTACTGTCTGTCATCGCGCAAAGAAAAACGTGAGAAGCAAAATGCGCAAGTTATATTTGCAGATACAAAGCATAAAACAACGCCGAAACAGGGTAGATTATAGTCATGATATAAACTACTGTGTAACATCTTCAGTGGCACATAAAAATCAGTAGTAATGCTATAATTCGTAATATTTGGCGCCTGGCGACTTCACTGTAGGTTGCGACTTCACTGTTATCTACGGTAGTAGTACCTAGCTCGTTCAGATGATTACTATGGATTGTTAGTTGATAATATAGAAATAAATACCTCTTTCCCTATATATTCCTCTTTATATATATATATTAGTCATGAGTAATACCTCTTTCCCTATATATAGGCATGAGTAATACCTCTTTCCCTATATATAGGCATGAGTAATACCTCTTTCCCTATATATAGTCATGAGTAATACCTCTTTCCCTATATAGTCATGAGTAATACCTCTTTTCCTATAGGCGTATAACACAGGCGGCAAGTGGAGTTTGTTGATCCTCCAGCTCGCATCTCCCGCGCCTGTCGCAGCCACAACAAGGGATGTGACGTCACGTGCAAGGCACCTATATCCCCCCAAAAAATGCACTTCGAAAAAAATGCATTTCGAAAAAAATGCACTTACAAAAAAATGACTTCGAAAAGAATGCACTAAAAAAAATGTACTTCGAAAAGAATGCACTTCGTAAAAATGCACTTCGAAAAAATGCACTTCACGCTCGGTTCACAACCAAGAAGTCCCGGGTTCGATCCCCGGGCGGAGCGGAAACAGTTGGGCTGTTTCCTTAAAACCCGAGCCCCTGTCCACCCAGCAGTGAATGGGTCCCGGGAGTTAGCCGGGAGTTTGTAGCCCACTCCCGGGTGCTGGCTTCGGCCAAAACTAAAGCACTAGCAGACGGCTCTCTAGGGTAGTCTGAGAGAGAGCTGTCTGGTTACAGTGAGATCCATCTCAGCTGCGTCGATAACTGACGAAATTCTTCAAACAAATAAAAAAAAAAAAAAAAAAAAAAAAACTTCGAAAAAAATGCACTTCGAAAAAAATGCACTTAGAAAAAAAAGCACTTCGAAAAGAATGCACTTCGAAAAGAATGCACTTCGAAAAAAATACACCTCGAAAAGAATGCACTTCGAAAAAAATGCACTTCGAAAAAATGCACTTCGAAAAAATGCACTTTGAAATGTTTCTGATTTATGACTATACCTACTGTAACAAATTGTAAGTGGGTGAATAATACTTTTCAAATACAATCAACTTCTTCACTTAATTTATTTCACTCACACCACAAACAGTTCACTTCCACATCTCAGATACATTACAGACAAAAAAAAAAAAAAAAAAAAAAAACAGTCTTCCACATGACATCAAACCAAATCATGCTGCAGCACAAATATGTACATTTTCTGAACTAATACACTAAGTCTTTCGAGAGTGAGGAGCCTGTCTGATAGGGTGGGCTGTTCATACATGTAATGGTAAATCCCCTGAGAATATCCAGAACTAAACAAGACAGATATGTGAAAAGTAGCTGATATATCATTATACTACAAGCTATAGCTGATACGCCTTCAAAGTTCATTACCATAGCTAGAAAAAAACAATAACAGATAGCAGCTTCATCCATTATAACTACACGTTACTGGTGCACAAGGGCGACTGAAATTATTCTTGAGTACACTTAATCACTAAGTAAGGGAGAGGCTCCGTAACAAATCAAGGTGTTGAGGCTGCCATGTCACGACTCAAAGGTCTGTGGCATCAGGGCCTTGACTTAACACCCCAGCGATCTACAGCACAGATCAGACTTGAGTAAATGTCGTTCTGTACCTTACACACACACACACACACACACACACACACATACACACACAGCTTCTATATTTGTAAAAAGAATCAAGCCATTAACCCCTTCGCGCCAAGATCTTTCCTCTGCTATAAGAACAAATGTGTATTGTCAGCCATTAAATTACGAAAAGTAACTGAATATACCAAATGAGTTAGTGGACAAGGATACTAAACAGGTCATAGCTATAAAATATTGCTTATAGTCACTGAAAAATTGTCTAATGGCACCCAAATTACAATGAAAATTACGTTCTGGGTCTCAAGGGGTTAATCCTGTGTCTCCTTCAGCTGCTCTACCTTCCCTACACACACACACACACACACACACCCATCACTAACTACACTAACTCACCACACACACAAGCAGGACGGACAAGCACCATACACAGACACAATGCCATCAGTCCCGTCTCGTCTTGCGGCTGCCTCGGGGACGTGTGGGTCGCGGCGCCTCCTCGCTCCCCGCCGCCGCCGCCCGCCTCCTGCTGGTTGCCGAGGAGCTCCCGGATAAAGCTGAAGCGCGAGAGGAACAGCCACCACACGGCATACCACCCTGAAGGAGAAGGAAGAGATGATATATAACTGAACAGCCACCACACGGCACACCACCCTGAAGGAGAAGGAAGAGAGGATATTACTGGGCTAGGGTGTAAGACAAGAACACAAATATTTAACCCCTTGAGACCCAGAATGTATTTTTCATTGCAATTTGGGTGCCATTAGACGATTTTTAGTGACTATAAGCAATATTTTATAGATATAACCTGTTTAGTATCCTTGTCCACTAAATAATTAGGTTTATTTAGTTACTTTTCGTAATTTTATGGCTAACAACAGACAATTTTATATATCAAAGGAAAGATTGGGCGTGAAGGCTTTAATAACAAGGATAATAGTACATGTATATAACACACTTACAGAGAGAGAGAGAGAGAGAGAGAGAGAGAGAGAGAGAGAGAGAGAGAGAGAGAGAGAGAGAGAGAGAGAGAGAGAGAGAGAGAAGAGAGAGAGAGAGTAGGTTAGAGACAAAGAAAGAGAGTAGGGTAGAGAGAGAGAGAGAGAGTAGGCTACCGGTAGAGAGAGAAAGACAAAGATGGTAAATTTCCAGATGAACACCGAACTTCCTTTGGTGGATGAAAGCAATTTTTTTCTGCTAAGTTTTGAATGAATCTGCTAACCGTTTATGTGGCAAATCACTTCTTCTTTTTTGCAACAAAAATGACAAAAAAAAAAAATTTGAACCAACCGAACCTAGAACTAATCTAACCTAGCCTATACCTAACCTATACCTAACCTAGCCTATACCTAACCTATACCTAACCTAGCCTATACCTAACCTATACCTAACCTAGCCTATACCTAACCTATACCTAACCTAGCCTATACCTAACCTAGCCTATACCTAACCTATACCTAACCTAGCCTATACCTAACCTTCACCTAACAAAACAAAAAAAAAAAAAAAAACTGCGACAACAACTGCTTAAACTATATATATTCAAAACCATCAAACTCACCAGAAAGAACTAGCGTATATATCTAAGTGTTTTGCCAGACCTCCCCTCCCAAAAAACAACTTGGGACCTGGAATGCGGGTAATATTGGCTTCGAAACACAAATATGCGTCGCAACCACATAGTTTTGGAATTGGGTTGGTGGTGAAAAAATTCCCTAGAAACTAGGGAAAAATTCATTGGATTTCTCCCGAGTCCAGAGACGTGTGAACCTGACGATCCTCACAGAATGATGACCGAAGTGTCGAGAACACCCCCCAACCCCCCGCTAGGAGGTTAGGTTATATTTGTTTAGGTTAGGTTAGATTTCGTTAGGTTAGGGTAGGCTATATTTGGATAGGTTAGGTTATATTTGGTTAGGTTAGGTTAGATTTGGTTAGGCTAGGTTATTGGTGGGTCAAGCCCCCCGCTAGGTTAGTTTAATTTGGCTAGGTTAGGTTAATTTTGGTTAGGCAAATTTCTATATATAGGAAATTACCTTAGATCTAGGGAATTTTACCCCCACTACACAACTCTTAAATTACGTGTTTCCGACGCATAATTTGTCCTCCACCCGAAAACCCGCATTCCCCAGGTCCCCAAACTTGCTTAGGGGAAGTGGGAGAGTATGGGCAAACACTAGAAATTTACCAAAAAGTTTCGTCCACCAAAGGAAGTTCGGTAGGGTACATCTGGAAATTTACCGAACGCAAATATTTAATAACAAGGATAATAGTATATAACACACTTAGAAAGAGAGAGAGAGAGAGAGAGAGAGAGAGAGAGAGAGAGAGAGAGAGAGAGAGAGAGAGAGTACGTTAGAGACAAAGAGTGTAGGGTAGAGACACACACACGGAGTAGGGTAGAGACAGGAAAGAATAGACTAGGGTAGAGAGAGAGAGAAAGATAGAAGGGTGGAGAACAGAGACAGAGAGAGAGAGAGTAGGGTATACAAAAAGAGTACTTAAGTAGAGATAGTAGAGTGGACAGACTTACAGAGAGAGAGAGAGACACACACACACACACATACACATACCCAGAGCCACAAAGGTCACCAGACACACAAGGGAGGCCACCAAAGTGATGACCCCAGCCACCACCTCTCGACCATCCATGGCTGACCTCCCCTCACGTCCTCATCAAGGCCACTCAGCGCAACATAGGGTCAACTCAGGTCAACACACTGGCTCCTGACCTCATTTATAACCCTTTGCCACCCGCCAGACACACACGGGAGCTGCTACACGGTGGTAATTCACTTATTTTCCCGATTGTTTTCCTTCTGATAAAAAGTTCCCTAAGATTATGTTGTTGTTGTATATTTTACCCTAAATGGCGTTCTTATTTACCCTAGAGGAATTTCTTAAACTGTTTAAGTATCATGAATAATATCACAAGCTATACATAATAGTTGTAAAATAATAGGAATTTACTAATAGGCTGTGTTTAATCATTCATATAATGTAAATACCTACTTATTTTCGTCTGTTAAAAATTCCCTAAAATTACGCTGTTGTATTTTCTGCCCTAAATATCGCTCTATTTTACCCTAGATGAATTTCCAAAAATGTTGAGGTAGCATGAAATAATATCACAAGCTATAAATAATAGCTGGCAAATATTAATAATGAACTGATAAGCTGTGCTCAATCATTCATAAATACCCTACGGTAACTCGTTTATTTTGTATTATTTTGCGTCCTGTGCGAATGCCGAAATGTAAACAAACATCTCCGTCAAACTCCCACGATTTCGAGTTTCCTTCTTTATTTTCTCTGTACCTCCTCAACACGTGGTATCAGGAGGGCGGCACACTAGCACAGCCCACAAGGAGTATCAAGAGTATCAAGACATCCTATTCCTGACACACACACCCGCGTAGGACATAAAGAAAGGGAAGAGGAGGAGTTTTCATAATGTCCATCCCTGATAAGTCGTGGCAGCCTCCCTATGTGGTGTTCGAAACAACGTAAGTGGCCCTCTGTGGATACCCTTTTGAGTTACGATGATATATAATGTTTACGCCCTCGACCTCACCACACACTCCAGGTGTGTTTGTGAGGCTGACAGGCGTTACAGACCGCTGCTTGACGTACTTAAACACACGAAAAGAGTTCGGTATGCGAGTGAGAAGCGAGCTGTATATCACAATCCACGATGTCCTTATCAACACAGGCGAAGGAAACACTTTGACTCCTTTCTTGCGTTTACTGAATAAAGTCCTGATACAATTACAGAGTACAAAACACGTCAACAACCCCCGACCTATTCCGCGGCAGTCGCAGGGAGACGCTACAACAGTCACACACAGTGCCACCACGGCACACCACAGTGCCACCACAGGGGCAACTCCTCTCCCAGGAAGTCCCCACGGGCCTCCCTACGGGCCAGGAGTCATCCACTCACTCCACTGGCCCCGTAGATCCCCTCCCTCGGCCACTGCCTCTCCCAGGAGCGGCGTGCGTCTTTCCTTCAAGACAACTCTTTCCTCACTGCCCCACTCGTGAGCTAGGAAGGAGGCACACAGTCTCCGTCCTTCTCGGCCCACCCCCAGCATCCCACCCGGGTAGCCAGAACACACGTCCACTGAGCCCACTCCCAGCATCCCACCCGGGCACCCACCCACCCACGTTCAAGGTTGCCCTCCTGGCACCCTCATGCGTGCCACCTCCACTCCCATCTCATACACACAGACACACACACACGCCTCACCGCTCTCACAACACCACACAACCCCCAACATGCCTCCACCACCACCACTACATGCATAGCAATAAGTTACGATGATATATGTTACGATGATATATAACTTACGATGATATACAAGTTACGATGTTATATGAGTTACGATGATATATAACTTACGATGATATACAAGTTACGATGTTATATGAGTTACGATGATATATAACTTACGATGATTATATAAGTTACGATGTTATATGAGTTACGATGATATATAACTTACGATGATATACAAGTTACGATGTTATATGAGTTACGATGATATATAAGTTACGATGATTATATAAGTTACGATGATATATGAGTTACGATGATATATAAGTTACGATGTTTGAAGAATTTCGTCAGTTATCGACGCAGCTGAGATGGATCTCCACTGTAACCAGACAGCTCTCTCTCAGACTACCCCTAGAGAGCTGTCTGCTAGTGCTTATAGTGTTGGCCGAAGCCAGCACCCCGGGAGGCAGGTTACAAATCCCCGGCTAACACCCGGTACCCATTCACTGCTGGGTGGACAGGGGCTCGGGTTTTAAGGAAACAGCCCAACTGTTTCCGCTCCGCCCGGGGATCGAACCCGGGACTTCTCGGTTGTGAACCGAGCGTGCTACCCCTACACTACAGAGTACCCCACGATGATACGAGTTACGATGATATATGAGTTACGATGATATATAAGTTACGATGTTATATGAGTTACGATGATATATGTTACGATGTTATATGAGTTACGATGATACATAAGTTCCGATGATATATAAGTTACGATGATATCTAAGTTACGATGATACACGAGTTACGATGATACATAAGTTACGAAGATATATGAGTTACGATGATATATAAGTGCCCTTCTGAGGATACTATTATGAGTTACGATGTTCTTATGTTCTTATGTTCTTATGATCTCTTATGTTCTTATGATCTCTTATGTACTTATGTTCTTATGATCTCTTATGTTCTTATGATCTCTTATGTACTTATGTTCTCTTAAATACTTATGATCTAATGTGTTGTGATGGCAGGATGGGGGAGATCACCCTGGAGCTGTACTGGAAACACGCCCCCAACACTTGCCGCAACTTTGCCGAGCTCTCCCGCCGCGGCTACTACAACGGCTGCAAGTTTCACCGCATCATCCGAGACTTCATGATACAGGGTACTTACTTTAGGGGCCACATAAAAAAATCAATGACAAAAAAGTAAATCCTCTTGAATAATAACAAATATGAGATATATAAAAATTTGAACAGGTGATCGTGATTTTTTAATTTTTTTTATTCCTCTTGTAAAATGACAAATTTGAGATATATAAAATTTGAACAGGTGATTATGAAAAAAATCCTCTTGAATATCAACAAATTTAATATTACAAAAATTTGAACAGGTGATCATGGAAAATAAACTTGTACTATGACTATGAATTTGAGATATATAAGAATTTGAACAGTTGATCGTGGCGACTAATGAATACTTGAGCCAGGTGGGGACACAGGATACTTTAGGGGCGACATAAAAAAATCAACGAAAAAAGAAAAAAAATCCTTGAATAACGACAAAATTAAGATACAGTAAAGCCTCTCATATTCGGACTAATTAGGCCAAGGAGTGGTCCGAGTAATGCAAGGATCCGAATAATGGGGGGATATGTAAAAAAAAAAAATAATAATAATAAAAAAAAAAAAAAAAAAAAAATTAGGTGTATATATAGCTAGGAAATTTCGACCACTAAAAAAAAAAAAAAAAAAAAAAAAAAAAAAAATATATAGGTGTATATATATATAGCTAGGAAATTTCGACCTCAAAAAAAAAAAAAAAAAAAAAAAAAAGAGAGAGGTCCGAATAATGTCAAAGTCCGAATAATGAGGGTCCGAATACGCGAGGTTTTACTGTATATAAAAATTCAAACAAGTGAACCTAGCGACTATATGAATACTTACGCCAGGTGGTGACCCGACGGGGACGGGGCGCGGCGGGGCGTCCATCTACGGGAAACACTTCAACGACGAGATCCACGAGGAGTTGAAACACACGGGGGCCGGCCTGATGTCCATGGCCAACGCCGGCCCCAACACCAACGGCTCACAGTTCTTCCTGACCCTGGGGCCGACGCAGTGGCTCGACGGCAAACATACTATATTTGGTGAGTTCAGGCCAGTGTGTTATGTACAGTCTTAAACCCTTCACGCCCAGATCTTTCCTTTGCTATATAAAATTGTCTGTTGTCGAGCCATAAAATTACAAAAAGTCACTGAATATACCAAATTAGTTAGTCGACATGGATACTAAACAGGTCATAGCTATAAAATATTGCTTATAGTCACTAGAAATCGTTTAATGGTACCCAAATTACAATATAAATTACGTTCTGGGTCTCAAGGGGCTAATCTCTTTCTCCATTTTCTGATACTAATACAGGAAACCCTCTCCCATTTGAACTAATTAGGGGAAGACCTGGGTCAAATTAGCCGAAAGTCTGAATTATCCGATGGTTACCTCCAGCCCCTCCACACAATAAGAACTCACGCAAACTTGCCAAAACAGCACAGATTGTATTACTCGTACTCGCCAAAACCATCGTATTTATACAATAATGATCGTATACCTGGTTACGCTGGGTAGCCGCGGCACGCATCGCATGGGAGAGGGCGGGCGCGCACTAGTGAGGCCCGGGTAATTCAAACTTCTGTTCGAATTATGGAAAATTGTTGGAAAATTTGAACTGGCCGAATTATCCGAAGTTTGAATGATACGGGTTCTAATTAGAGTGTTTACTGTATTCTCTGTCTCTTGTCTATACAAAAGCATTATTTTTATACTAATTGTGTAAACAGAAAATCTGACCCTATATTTCTCTGTCTCTGTAAGGCCGAGTCTCCGCCGGCATGCAGGTGGTGAAGCGCGTAGGTCTTGCGGAGACCGACAACGGAGACCGCCCGGTGGACCCCGTCAAGATCAAGCGAGCGTATGTCAAGATGCACTGACCTGACCTGACCTGGCTGACTCCTGGGGGACTGGCCGAGTGTCTGGCTGGCTGACTGGCTGAGTGTCTAATTGTGCCATAGAAAAATCTGGCTGATGAAATGAGTTGTGGTTGTTTGGATAACTCGGTGGCTAATTCATCGTAAGGTTGTGTTGTGTTAACATCAAACTCTATATTTTTTTTAACGAGGTGAAAAATCCTGCCCCCTTGCTGCTTACTGACTGATATTTGATGCCAGGAGAGGGAATAGTACACTTCTTCTAAATTTCAAGTGTTTTTCATCATAGTTAACCCTATTATCAGGTTAACATAGGCATCATTTTAAGCAGGAGACCTTAGGATAGAATGGAATTTTCGCCTCGTTAAAAAAAAAAAAAAAAAAAAAAAAATCTCTAGTACTGTTGTGAATGATGGCCAGTAATTTCCACTCCATTGTTTTTATCATTTCATTAATATTTTTGTACAATTTAACATCATTTTTTGATATGTATAATGGCATCTTATAAAAAACCATTGTTAATCTCATAGAAGTGAAAGAGAAAATAAAAGTGATGCTTAAAATAATACAAACATTCTATATAGGCCTAATTTATGAATAGTTATGAGACTTAAAATAATGATGTGGCCTTAAGACTTAGTATTGACCTGAATTTATGACTGCTAACATAGAAGCCATATATCATACAATCTCCTATGACAATCTCCTATGACAATCTCCTATGACAGTCTCCTAGGCCACACAATTTTTGCATTTTTCACTATCACATTATTTTAGATGTTTTTGTAACTTTATATATGGATGGATGTCACTTTGTATAAAATATTTAGGTAATGAGTTGTTATATCAATATATAAAAGAAGAATTAGACACACATACACACATCTGTCACTCCCCTCTCTCCTCCCTCTCCCTTCTCAGTAGCCTCCCTCCCCTCTTCACACACACACACACACATTCACCCTCCCTCCACACACACACACATACGTTCACCCTTTTCACACACACACACACACGTTCACCCTTTTCACACACACACACATTCACCCTACGGCCTCCACACACACATTCACACACACACACATTCACAAGGTGAGAAAGTCCCTACAAGCCATACGTGCCACCACAGCTTCTAATAGGCTCCCAACGCTCAAATCCTCCTTGGTTACCTTATACAGCTCCTTAACCTGGCTCTCCTGTGTTAGTGTGGCCAGCTCTGAGATTGCAGTCACCTACAGGAAGAAGGAGAAACACTACAGTACATAATGGTACCCTGAAATATGGAAACTATAGTAATGCTACCCAGAAATGCAGAAACTATAGTAATGTTATCCTGAAATGATGAGACAAATATAGGGTTCCAAATCCAGGTATATAGAGGAATATTGAAAACTAGCCGCAAAGCCGCCCTCCGGGCGGACTTTTTGGCTAGCTCCTGCGGAGGGCTATTGGTGGGCCTTCGGCCCACCACCTGCGTTTGGTGGGCCTGCGTTTGGTGGGCCTTCGGTGGGCCACCGCCTTGGTCGTCCTTGGTGGGCCACCAAACACAGACTCTCCAGATAGCCACTTCTAACTTTCATGAAATCATGGATGTAGAAATGTATATTAACGCCAACCCATTCACATCACCCCCAATCCATTCACTCACCCATTACCCATCACCCCCCACCCATTCACTCACCCATTACCCATCACCCCCCACCCATTCACTCACCCATTACCCATCACCCCCCACCCATTCACTCACCCATTACCCATCACCCCCCACCCATTCACTCACCCATTACCCATCACCCCCCACCCATTCACTCACCCATTACCCATCACCCCCCATCCATTCACTCACCCATTACCCATCACCACACACCTATTCCCTCACCCATCACCCCCCACCCATTCACTCACCCATCACCCCACACCCATGACCCATCACCCCACCCATTCATTCACCCATTTCCCATCACCCTACATCAAGGTTTCCTCATTTCTCGCAACCCACTTTAAAAAAAAAAAAAAAAAAAAAAAAAATGATCGGATCATCTTATAAGTGGGCTTACACACACACACACAAACACACACACACACTTTCGCTTATATTATTATAGATAATTGAGCTTAACTTTTGTGATATTTGTAATAGGCATCACAATAGAGATAGAGATGAACGGATACAATTTTAACGTAGATATTTTACAGCTAGAGGCCTCAGGCGACTCCCCCCAGACGGCCAGTTTAACCCCTTCACGCCCAGATCTTTCCTTGGCTATATGAAATCGTCTGTTGTTAGCCATAAAATTACGAAAAGTAACTAAATATACCACATTAGTTAGTGGACAAGGATACTAAACAAGTCATAGCTATAAAACATTGCTTATAGTCACTAAAAATCGTTTAATGGCACCCAAATTACAATGGAAATTACGTTCTGGGTCTGAAGGGTTTACGCGGGTCCGATTTTAGCACTCTGCCACAAGCTAGTACCTGATGCACTCACCTTGCCTTTGATTTGCTCTTTAATCTTCTTTGCTCTCGCCTCCACCTCCTCCTCTGTCCCCAGCACCACCGCCAACACCTCCTTGTCCTCATCTCCCATGCCAAAAGTCTTCAGAGCATTCCCAATCTGTAGTAAGAAGATAAACTACATATTTTCACGGTTCCAGCTATGCCTCCTTATGATAGTATACTCTAACAATACCTGTGATGCACTCTATACTTTGATAACACCATAACAATACCTGTGATGCACTCTATAATTTGATAACACCATAACAACACCACTGATGCACTCTATACTTTGATAACACCATAACAATACCACTGAGGCACTCTATAATTTGATAACACCATAACAATACCTGTGAGGCACTCTATAATTTGATAACACCATAACAATACCTGTGATGCACTCTATAATTTGATAACACCATAACAATACCTGTGATGCACTCTATAATTTGATAACACCATAACAATACCTGTGATGCACTCTATAATTTGATAACACCATAACAACACCACTGATGCACTCTATAATTTGATAACACCATAACAATACCACTGACGCACTCTATAATTTGATAACACCATAACAACACCACTGATGCACTCTATAATTTGATCACTGAAATTGATCTCTTCTGGATGCTGATACAAAAAGTGTTCTGATGCTAGGATGAAGATTTATATTAGAAAGTTAATGGAAAATTTGGTTCAGCAGAGATGTGTTTTGTAATTCAACCACCGTATAAATTTGTCTCTTTTAGAATACAGTATATAAATAAATAAGTAAAAAGTCCATGTGTACACAGAATAAAAAGTGAATGAAATTAATAGACCAAGAAACAAGAACACTAAGGCGTACCAAGAGTCATGACGAAGGTCCAGCGACGACCTTCATCATGACTCTTGCTACGGGCCTTAGTGTTTAGACCAGGAAACAAGAACACTAAGGCCCGTACCAAGAGTCATGACGAAGGTCCAGCGACAACCTTCATCATGACTCTTGCTACGGGCCTCAAATGCCATCTTACATCAACAGATCAACACACAATTATGGCAAGATATAAAAACAAAATCAGCCGTGAAAGTGACTTACATTCTTTTTGGTGGAGAGATTAAAGATGACTTCGGTGTAGAGGGAGCGCGTGGCCATCTTGTTCAGCGCCTGCACCCGCACCGCCCTGTTGGCCGCCACCGCCACCTGGAACGGCGACACAACCTGCGACACATAAGAACAACATAAGAAAATAAGGAAGCTACAAGAGGCCGTGCAACCTACACGTGGTAGTTCCTGTGGACAACACCATCAGTAATAATATTTTTCCTATTTATTTATATCTGAGTGTCTAGTAACCTTTCTTCATCAGAGGTTTGTGATAGTTGGCTATAGTCTATTTTTTTTATTATGGTCAAAATGCAGTAAGGAAGCCACGCCCCCTGCCTCCCCTTCTATTCTACAGGGCAGCTGATTGGTGCATTCCTCGTATCATCACTACCAATCACAATATCTTCACTACTTAACAGCGGCGTGACCACTGGACACAGCAATCTTTACTACAAGGGGAGTTTTGATTTTGTCACCCTCTGTAGTGAAGATGCTCTGTCCAGTGGTCACGCCGCTGTTAAGTAGTGAAGATATGGTGATTGGTGGTGATGATACGAGGAATGCACCAATCAGACGCCCCGTAGAATAGAAGGGGAGGCAGGGGGCGTGGCTTCCTTACTGCATTTTGACCATAATAACAAAAATAGACTATAGTAACCTTTCTTCATCAGAGGTTTGTGATAGTTGGCTAGTTTACCATGATGTCAATGATGTCACACACTGTTTATTCATGATCAGAGTACTGTGTAGTTAATGTACATAGTCCAATCATTCCAAACATCTACACATGACAAATTATGTTTATAGGAACATAAATGAGTAATTAGTTAATGTAGTACAGGTTGAAGTTCCCAAACTCGGCAACCTCGGGACCAGCGCCGAGCCGAGTAATGGAATTTTCCGACTTTTAGAACGTAGATATATTAAGGGGAAAAAAAGCATGTAAATAATAATACCAATAACAGACCTGTAGAAGTACACAAAATAACAGTGTACACAACTCTACAGTCACAACACCACTGAACAATAACAACAAACAAATTGGCAGGAGAAACCAAGCGGCCTAGTGTGGTGGCACCCAGCGGCCGACCCGGCAACTAAGCGCCGGGTTTTGGGTGTTCTGCCGTGTTTTGGAAAATCCGGAACCATAGCCGAGTTTTGGGTGTTGCCGAGTCTTGGGATGCCGAGTTTGGGAACTTCAACCTGTACATATTCCAATAATGATGATCCTTTACATATTAAAACTGAGCTATATATATGAACACAGACATAGTTAATTCAATGTATATAGTCCAATAATTCCCTGTCTTTTATATACAACAAACTGGTATTATTTAACACTAGGACCAGAATCCCCTACACAATTGTAGGTATGGTTTCTGTTTACCTTATTGGATTCTAGGAAACTTTCTCTCAATGAGTTTCCGTCGCAAATCATTACTTTTGGAGATAATGACATGTTTAAATTAGCTTAGGTTAGTGAGGCAAAAGATAAGATAAGATTTTCATCCTATCTAGACACTTTGCAAGTACCAACTACAAGGTTATTGACTATACAAAGCGCCACCACGTCAGCACGAACTAGGCGGACTAGTGAGGCAAAAGGTGAAGTTAGGTTGGTACATTTTCCTATCCCCTATACACTCTCCTTCCTATTAAAAACATCTTATATCTCCGAAAGTAGTGATTTGCGACGAAAACTCATAGAGAGAATGTTTCCTAGTATCCAATAAGGTAAAGAGAAACCATAGTAATACTCCCAATTGTGGAGGGAATTCTGGTCCTAGTGTAAAAATTTAGCTAAACTGTTCTTTTATCACTCACCAGGTTGTGTTTGAGCAGACTGGCTAATAATTCAGTCTTTAACATAGGACAAACTGTTCTTTCATCACTCACCAGGTTGTGTTTGAGCAGACTGGCTAATAATTCCAGTCTTTAACATAGGACAAACTGTTCTTTTACCACTCACCAGGTTGTGTTTGAGCAGACTGGCTAATAATTCCAGTCTTTAACATAGGACAAACTGTTCTTTTACCACTCACCAGGTTGGGTTTGAGCAGACTGGCCTCCACCTTCCCCCCGAGGATCTGTTTCCGCACCTCAACACAGTTTTCCACCTCAGTGAAGAGCAAGAGTTGACAGGCGGTGCGGCGGTCGTCCTCCAGCGCTATAGAGAAATCCATCTTGTCCTTCCAAGCTCTGTGTGTGTGTGTGTGTATTCATTATTTAGGAAAGTTTTACGGTTATAATGGACGAGAGTTTCGCGGTCGTTTTCAGAGACACCGACTACTTTTTCCTGGCCTCCAATAGGTGCTTTTTCTAATGGAGATAGTTTTATTTTGCGCAAACTCAGTTTAAAAAAAAAAAAAAAATCCCCGAATTTTATGGTATTCCATTAAAAACACTGTGGCTCCATCAGAAAAAAACGCTAAAACTTGGCTGGGAAAAATAAGTCATTGTCTTGTAGGTTTTAATGAAACCTAACCTAACCTAATAGGTTTTAATGAAACCTTTAAGGTTAGGTTAGCTATACTTTGTGGTTAAGGTTAGGTTAGGTTTCATTAAAGCCTATAAGGTTAGGTTAGGTTTCATTAAAACCTATAAGGTTAGGTTAGGTTTCATTAAAGCCTATAAGGTTAGGTTAGTTTCATTAAAACTATAAGGTTAGGTTAGGTTTCATTAAAACTATAAGGTTAGGTTAGGTTTCATTAAAACCTATAAGACCCTGCCTGACTAATTTTTCCCGGCCAAGTTTTAGTGTTTTTTCTGATGGAGATTCAGGGTTTTTAATGGAAACGGTACCATAAAATTCAGATTTTTAATTTTTTTTTTATGGGTTTGCGCAAAATAAAACTATCTCCATTAGAAAAAGCATCTATTGTAGGCCAAGAAAAAATAGTCGGTCTCTGAAAACGACCGCGAAGTCCTCGTCCATTATTACCAGTTTTACATACAATTTTGGAAGCCATATATATCTATGTGTGTCTCTCCTCTATTACTGCTTGTACAACTGTCACTATACATACCACTTGTTAATAAAGATATTCCTGTGTGTGCTAACGTGTCTATAGTGCCACAGCGTGCAAGCAAAGCAAGAAAGTAGCGTGAACGACCCTTCCCTGCACTCAATCAGCTGTTCTAAACGTGCTCAAACATGTATTAGGCCGGTAGAATATATCACAACACAAAAATATAAAGCTTTGGTAATAATAATAATAAAGCTTTGGTAATAATTATAAGCAGTAAGAAACAGCTTATTGAGGATTAAAACATGATAAAAAAAGCTGATTGAGGATTAAAACGATAAAAAAAGCTTAGAGGATTAAAACACGATAAAAAAGCTTATTGAGGATTAAAACACGATAAAAAAAGCTTATTGAGGATTAAAGCACGATAAAAAAGCTTATTGAGGATTAAAACACGTTAAAAAAGCTTATTGAGGATTAAAACACGATAAAAAAAGCTGATTGAGGATTAAAACACGATAAAAAAAGCTGATTGAGGATTAAAACATGATAAAAAAAGCTTATTGAGGATTAAAACATGATAAAAAAAGCTTATTGAGGATTAAAACACGATAAAAAAAGCTTATTGAGGAATAAAACACGATAAAAAAAGCTTATTGAGGATTATAACATTATAAAAAAAGCTTATTGAGGATTAAAACACGATAAAAAAAGCTTATTGAGGATTAAAACACGATAAAAAAAGCTGATTGAGGATTAAAACACGATAAAAAAAGCTGATTGAGGATTAAAACACGATAAAAAAAGCTGATTGAGGATTAAAACACGATAAAAAAAGCTGATTGAGGATTAAAACATGATAAAAAAAGCTTATTGAGGATTATAACATGATAAAAAAAGCTTATTAAGGATTAAAACACGATAAATAAAGCTTATTGAGGATTAAAACACGATAAAAAAAGCTTATTGAGAGTTAAAACACGAAAAAAAAGCTTATTGAGGATTAAAACATGATAAAAAAAGCTGATTGAGGATTAAAACGATAAAAAAAGGTTAGAGGATTAAAACACGATAAAAAAAAGCTTATTGAGAATTAAAACACGATAAAAAAAAGCTTATTGAGGATTAAAACACGAAAAAAAAGCTTATTGAGGATTAAAACACGATAAAAAAAAGCTTATTGAGTATTAAAACACGATAAAAAAAGCTTATTGAGGATTAAAACATGATAAAAATAACCAAAACAATAAAATAAATAACCCGCCAGTCTCTCCCTCTGACAGCTTCCCACCACCACAACAACAAGTTCCTCGCCGCCATGGGCACGCCGCAGCCCTCCTTCATCTTCCCCCTGGTCCTGGGCTCCTTCACAGCAGTGTCCTACGTGTTCCTGGTGGCCGTGTACACTGTGCAGCCCACGCCCTTCATTGACGAGATATTCCACGTGCCTCAAGCCCAAAAATACTGCGCTGGGAGGTTCAATGAGGTGATGCATTGATGCGTTTCGTGTTGGCTTATCGCTCCTCTCTGTCTTGTCTATCCTGTTTCATTTCTTATTCCGATTTATTTATTTCTCTTACAACTCTCTCTCTCTCTCTCTCTCTCTCCCCTGTATGGTACCTACTGTCTGTTTTGTAACGTTTGTCCTCCTGTGATCCTTGGGTACATTGATGGTTTAGGTCATGAGTTAGAATTGTCAGGCTCGAGGATGACCTAAACCGTAAAAAAAATTGGCACTCAAAAATGTTTGGCACTTCAAAATGGTAAATTTTCAGATGAACACCGATTCACTTTGGTGGACGAAACTATTTTTTTCTGGTGTGTTTTTATGTGTTTTGAATGAATCTGCTAGGTAACCGTTTCTGTCGCAATTATTATTATTTTTTTTTTTTTTTCTTAACAAATGACAAAAAAAAGAACCTAAACCTAGCCTAATGTTTACCTATACCTAACCTAACTCATACCTAACCTAACTCTAATACCTAACCTAACCTAACCTAACCTAACTCATACCTAACCTAACTCATACCTAACCTAACCTTTACCTAACTAAAAAAACAACTAAAAGAAACCTAACCTTTATCTACCTAAAAAAAAAAAAAAAAAAAAAAATGCGACAGAAACGGTTAGCAGAGTCATTCAAAACACATAAAAACACCAGAAAAAAATAGTTTCGTCCACCCAAGTGAGTTTGGTGTTCATCTGGAATAATACCCCCTTAGATTGTTTGGCACTCGAAAATGTTTAGCACTCCGGGGGCACTACGTAGTACCCCCGGGCTGTCACTCCTCCCTCACTCGCTAGCTATAAAATGCCAAATTTGTTGAGTGCCAAAAATGTTATGAGTGCCAAAAATTTTGAGTGCCAATTTTTTTTGAGTGCCAAAAAATGTTGAGTGCCAAAAAATGTTGAGTGCCAATTTTTTTTTAGTGGACAAGGCTACTAAACAGGTCATATCTATAAAATATTACTTACATTCATTAAAATTGTCTAATGGTACCCAAATTACAATGAAAATTACGTTCTGGGTCTCAAGGGTTTGATTCTAATAGTGTTTCCCCCCTCCTTAGTGGGACCCCAAGATCACCACGCTGCCCGGGCTGTACCTGTTCTCCATCGGGCTGAACGGGCCCGTGGCGTGGGTGTTGGGGCGGCAGCTGTGTGACGTGTTCTCCCTGCGCGTCACCAACCTCGTGGCCGCCGCCTTCACCCTCTCCTCCCTCCACAAGCTGCTCGCCTTCCTCCACGGCACTAAGGTGGGCGGCGGGGGCGGCATTGCTACCGTAGATAACACTATAGTCGCCAGTCACTCGCCACTGCACTAATGTCGCCAGGCACAATATATTACAAATTTTAGCATCACTACAGACTTTTATGTGCCACTGAAGAGGCATGCACAGTAGTTTATATTATGTACATCACACTACATGTCTTCAGTGGCACATACAAGGCTGTAGTGAGGCTAGAATTTGTAATATATTGTGCCTGGCGACATTAGTGCAGTGGCGAGTGACTGGCGACTATAGTGTTATCTACGGTAGTGTTACTGTTATCATTAGTGTCATTGTTGTCATCATCAGTCATTGTCATTATTGTCATTGTAAAAAAAAATGTCATTGTCATAATTTTTGTCATTGTTATAATAATGTCAGCATAATTTTTGTCATTGGTCTCATTATTGTCATCATCATTATTGTCATTTTCGTCATCATTTTTGTCATTGTTATCATTATTGTCATTGTTATAATTATTGTCATCATCATTATTGTCAGTGCTATCATTGTTGTCATCATATTTTTTGTCTTATCACATCATTGTTATAGTCATTGTCATCATCATTAATGTCATCATCAACACAGTAGTTCTCCTATTAATGAACATGATTTTTGTTTTTGTTTTTTTGTGTCTGTGTGTGTGTGTGTGATTTGCGACAAAAATTATTGAAAGACAAATAGAACCTGACCTAACCTTTACCTAACTTAACCTACCCTTTATCTAACCTAACCTACCCTTTATCTAACCTAACCTAACCTTTATCTAACCTAACCTAACCTTTATCTAACCTAACCTAACCTTTACATAACTTAAAAAAAAAAAAAAGTGACACGACAGAAACGGTCAGCAGATTAATTCAAAACACATCAAAACTCACCAGAAAAATATAGTTTCATCCACCAAAATGAATTCAATGTCAAACTGGAATAATACCAAAATATCTCTCAAGGTGGATGGCTGGAAGCTGATCCTGGCTGGAGTGAACCTGTCGCTGCTGCCGGTGCTGTACTGGTTCACCTTCCTCTACTACACGGACACCCTGGCCACCCTGGTGGTGCTGGTGATGCTGCTGCTCCACCTCCACCGCGCCCCCACCGCCGCCGCCGCCATGGGTGAGTCCCGGCCGCCTCACCTTAAGACTAACCTCATAGCCGGAGAAACTTGGCTTAAATCTGGTTCACACTGGGCTTTTGTCGGCACTTTGAAGCTCCGGGAAGTCGGCCTCTCGCGGGATAGTGCGGAGATTACGTTCACACACGCAATTCGTTCCGGGAAACAAATGCTGGTTTGTTGTTGATGGACACCTGCCGCTGCCAGCAGTGGGTGGGCAGGTCAAAGGTGGTGACGTTCAGGGCGAGGAGTTGAGAGTGTAGCACAGCAGGGTGGGCACAATTAACAGGGTGGGCGTGGAAGCGTGGACACTGCAGCAGCAAGTGTTCAATGGTTTCTGGGATGTTCTTGTAACAGGGGCAGTGAGGGTCAGGCAGCAGGGTCAAGGGTCACGTCGAGCTAGGGGCTAGTGACTGGCTTGTGTGTATTTGGCACGCGAAAGATACGTTTTCGCGCACTTTATTCTGAAGAAGTATTGATAGTTTCATTTTTTCCTTGATATCATCTACTAAATCAAACCCCACGTCTAACCTAACATAATCTGATTTAAACTAACAACCGTTTCTGGCTGTAGCTAAAACGGAAATTTTTCGGTATTATATGTATCGCCATTGGCATGGAAATTGGGATTCAAATTAAGGATGAAAAGATCTGCACGATGATGTAAGTTAAATTTGTTAGTTTTTAGTGCCCAATACCGAAATGATACCAATACTTGGGGTGAGTGGGGAGGAGGGTGCTGGCTTCTGCGTTTGTTTGAATTTGGCGCGCGAAATTCTCAGCCGCTCGGTCGATAAAAGACCGATCGAGCGGTGTGTGATTTTTTTTTTTTAAATAGGCCGATCATGACTCCCAGCCTCAGTCCCAGACCTCTTCTCAGCCGTTTGTTTGGTGACAAAAGCCAGTGTGAACCAGACTTTAGAATGTACTTGCCTTAAGATAAAACAGTGCACTGATTACTTGTGCTACAACACACAAATTTATCTGTCACAGCGTTGACCCCTTCACGCCCAGATCTTTCCTTTTCTATATAAAATTGTAGGTTAGGCATAAAATTACGAAAAGTAACTGAATATACCAAATGAGTTAGTGGACAAGGATACTAAACAGGTCTTATCTATAAAATATTGCTTATATTAACTAAAAATTGTCTAATGGTACCCAAATTACAATGGAAATTACGTTCTTGGCCTCAAGGGGTTAACTATATACAGAATATAATAGTATAGTGTTCGCTATGGCAGTGGATAGAGATAGTTGGAAGCGTATCATCGGCCGTCTAACCTCAAAAGATAGGATGGGAAAATCTGACGTTAAACAGAAAGAAGTTTTTGATAATGAATTTAATGAAAAACTGCCAAATGAAACACAACTACACTGCCCTAGCATCTCATATTCATTCATAGGCATCAATTTACTGCATTTAATAAGTTAATGAGACCTACTGCCTGAACAATATCTAGAGAGTAGGTCCTAGTTAAGAAAAATGTCTGTTAGTCACGATACAGCCATTAAATTCCTTCTTGTAACTTTGCCTCCAATGCCTGCTTTCTTCTTAGTGACTTCTTTGTCTTACTTGCTTATACTCTTTATCTTTTTACTTTATCTTTGACTTTACTTTACTTTACTTGACCTCTTACTTTTACATTACTTGACCTTTTACACTTTACTTGACCTTTTACACTTTACTTGACCTCTTACTTTTACATTACTTGACCTTTTACACTTTACTTGACCTTTTACACTTTACTTGACCTCTTACTTTTACATTACTTGACCTTTTACACTTTACTTGACCTTTTACACTTTACTTGACCTTTTACACTTTACTTGACCTCTTACTTTAACATTACTTGACCTTTTACACTTTACTTGACCTTTTACACTTTACTTGACCTCTTACTTTTACATTACTTGACCTTTTACACTTTACTTGACCTCTTACTTTTACATTACTTGACCTTTTACACTTTACTTGACCTTTTACACTTTACTTGACCTCTTATCTATTCCATAGATATAGATCCATGAAGATCCATGGAGGCCTCCAATGGAGGCCAACCTCTAGCTTATCTATTCTATCGTTTATCTATATTTATCCTAGGCGTGGTGGCTGTAATGATGCGCCAGACCAACATCATCTGGGTGGGGTTCTTGTGTGTCCTCCTGGCGGCTGACGTCCTTGGGGCCCGCATCCTGAAAGCTCCCATCAACACTCTAACTGATGCTAAGGTAAGGAGTTGTAGGCAGTGGTAGTGGTGGTGGTAGTGGTTGTAAGTAGTGGTGGTAGTAGTGAGTAGTAGTTATAAGTAGTGGTGGTAGTAGTGTTAGTTATAAGTAGTGGTAGTAGTGTTATTCCTTACCCATATTCTCTCTCATCCTCCATCCCATTAACACTCCCTCACTCTCTCTCATCCTCCATCCCATTAACACTCCCTCACTCTCTCTTTCTCTCATCCTCCATCCCATTAACACTCCCTCACTCTCTCTCTCTCATCCTCCATCCCATTAACACCCCCTCACTCTCTCTCTCTCTCATCCTCCATCCCATTAACACTTCCTCACCCCACCCAGACACTGCTCAAAAGGCTACGCAAGACCGCCGCCAAGCCCTACCGCCTGGCCGAGGTCTTGGCCGACGTGGTGGTGGAGTGCTTCGGCTACGGGCTGGTGCTGGTCGGCTTCCTCGTGTTCGTGGCGTACAACGGCGGCATAGTAGTCGGGGACCGCGCGGCACATCAGCCCACCCTCCATCTCCCACAACTCGGCTACTTCTGTCTGTTCTTCCTGGTCTTCTCGCTACCACATGTCCCGTACCACGTCAAGCCGTTTTTAAAGGTGTGTCAGAGGCGGCCGGCGGTGTGCGCGGCGATTCTGATGGCCGGGGTGATGGCGGTGCACTCTAATACGCTAGTGCATCCTTACCTACTAGCCGACAACAGGCACCTCACCTTCTACTTATGGAACCGGTTATACGGTCGTTACGCCGCCGCTCGTTACCTCATGGTCCCTGTTTACATGTTCGGCGGCTTCATGGTACACTCGTTCATACAGAGTCGTAGTCTCGTGTTCCGCCTCCTGTACCTGTTCTGCGTGGCGGCGACGCTCGTGCCGCAGCGGTTACTCGAGCCGCGTTATTTCATCGTGCCGTTCCTCGTGGCGCGGCTGCAGACGGCGTCGCGTAAACTGGTGGCAATTATGGGCTGAAACGTTGTATTTTCTCCTCATAAATTGCCTCACTCTCTATCTGTTTGTGAGTAAGGCATTCTTGTGGGAGGACAGCCTAGATCTGCAGAGAATAATATGGTGAGGGGTTATAATGCTCCTCTCTTCCCTTAACTCTTCACTGTTTCTTAAATCCATTATACATAGACACTGTGTTACCCTATTGGTCTCTTTAGTGCAAGTCAAAGGTTGTATGTGACAGGCGGTTTTTCAGAAAGTCAATAAGCGCCATCAATACAAAACTTAAGAAAATGGCTTCGAAATGTTTCAATGTTCAAAATGTCATATCTTTTGAACATTGAAACATTTTGAAGCCATTTTCTTTAGTTTTTTATCGATGGCGTTTATCGAGTTTCTGAATTAAGCGCCTCATGTGTTGTTTTGTGTGTATTTATGTGTGTTTATCGGATGTGTAAGTTCTGTTATAGATGAGTGTGTGTTCTGTTATGTGTTCTGTATGGTGCTTTGTGTTCTAAGGTTTATGTGTTTTGTTCGTAAGTATGTGTTCTGTATGGCAATCCAGCTCAGTATTTTTCTGACGCTTACGGTGTTTTAAAAGCTACGTATTTTGGTACATTTCCAGATGAACACCGAACTTCCTTGGGTGGACGAAGTTATTTTTTTCTGGTATAGTAATTTATGTGTTATATATATAATTTTTTCTTCAAGATGAACCATTGAACTGCCTTACCAACTAACTACCTAATACAAACCTTTTACCTAACTAACTTTACCAACAACAAAATACTAACCTAACAACAACACTACAAACTGAACCTTAAACCCAACCTTTACCTAACCTAACCTAACCTAACCTAACCTAACCTAACTAACCTTTACCTAACCTAACCTAACCTTACCTAACCTAACCTACTAACCAACTTTACAACCTAACCTAAACCTAACCTAACCTTTACCTAACCTAACCTACCTAACCTAACCTTTACCTAACCAAACCTAACCTTTACCTAACCAAACCTATACCTAACCTAACCTAACCTAACCTAACCTAACCTAACCTTTACCTAACCAAACCTATACCTAACCCAGCCTTTACCCAGGGGCGCACCCAAAAAATTGAAAAGGGGGGGTGCCAATATATATATATACATATGTATATATATAATTTATGATGTATATATATATTTTATTATTTATTCTTTGCAAAAGGGGGGGGGGTATGGCCGCATGCCCCCCACCCCCTTGGTATGCCACTGCCTTTACCTAACCTAACCTAACCTAACCTAACCTAACCTAACCTAACCTTTACCTAACCTAACCTAACCTAACCTAACCTTTACCTAACCTAACCTAACCTAACCTAACCTAACCTAACCTTTACCTAACCTAACCTTTACCTAACCTAACCTAACCTAACCTTTACCTAACCTAACCTAACCTATCCTAACAACCTTTACCTAAAAAATAAAAATTGTAAAAAATCTAAAAATTATTTGCGACAGAAACGGTGAGCAGATTAATTTAAAACGCATCAAAACTCACCAGAAAAAAATAGTTTCGTCCACCCAAGTGAGTTCGGTGTTCATCTGGAATAATACCCTTATTTCTTCTCTTTGTATTACCATAAGACAAAGTTAGCATGTCTCAACACCCCTGTACAGACACCCTCTGCAACCTCGGCGTAAGTTAGGATTTCACCGATGATAAACAGTCCATTCCAACGAGACCATTCCTCCGTCACAGACCTTTTTTGATGGCTAGCTAATCCTTATTCTTTCGGTAAATTTCCAGATGAACACCGAACTTCCTTGGGTGGACGAAACTATTTTTTTCTAGTGAGTTTTGATGCGTTTTGAATGAATCTGCTCACCGTTTCTGTCGCAAATCACTTTTTTTTTTTTTTTTTTTTTTTTTTAGTGATTTGGAACAAGAAAGACGAAAAAACGAATTGAACCTAACCTAACCTTTACCTAACCTTTACCTAATATAACCTATCCTTAACCTAACCGAACCTAACCTTTACCTAATATCACCTATACTTAACCTAACCTTTACCTAACCTAACCTAACCTTTACCTAACCTTTACCTAACAAAACAAAACAAAAGATTTGCGACAGAAACGGTTGCCAGATTAATTCTAAACACATTACAACTCACCAGAGAAATATCGTTTCGTCCACCCAAGTGAATTCGGGTGTTCGTCGGGAACAATACCAATCACTTGACTTCTGCATCCCATTCAATCATTAAAAATCCATCCTATTGAAAACATCCCTGAAACATTAAAAACAAAAAAAATAGCATGAACCCTGCCTGCATTACCGTGTACATATTCTGGTCCACCCCTTCCCCCCCCCTCCCCTTCCCTCCCCTCTCCCCTCCCCTCACCCTCACCCTCCCCTTCCCTCACCCTCCCCTTCCCTCACTGTTTCACTATTTCTCTATAACCTCATTTCTCTCTCTAAACTTTCCTTACTCACCCCACTGTCCCAATTCCCATTTTATAATCTTCTTCCTCCACCAATTACACCTCCTTCATTTGACCTAACCATCCTGCTGTAACAATCTCTCTCTCTGTCTCTGTCTCTGTCTCTCTGTCTCTCTCTCTCTAATAAATCTAGCCTCCTTCCTCCAACAATTACACCTCCTTCCTCTGACCTAACCATCCTGCTGTAACAATCTCTCTCTCTGTCTCTGTCTGTCTGTCTGTCTCTCTCTCTCTCTCTAATAAATCTAGCCTCCTTCCTCCAACAATTACACCTCCTTCCTCTGACCTAACCATCCTGCTGTAACAATCTCTCTCTCTCTGTCTCTGTCTCTGTCTCTGTCTCTGTCTCTCTCTCTGTCTCTCTCTCTAATAAATCTAGCCTCCTTCCTCCAACAATTACACCTCCTTCCTCTGACCTAACCATCCTGCTGTAATATCTCCTCTCTCTGTCCGCCTTCTGCTCGTTTCTGCTTCTCTGCTCTCTCTCCCTCTTCCATATTGCCTTGCCTCAATGTTACACCTTTCCTCTGACTCTAACCCTCCCTTTGCTCCATATCCATTGCGCTTCTGTGTCTGCGCCGTTTCACTCTCTCTCTAACCCCTCCCCTTTGCCATAGTGCCATATGACCTCTGATATCTGGCACCGTTTCACTCTCTCTAACCCTGACCCTTTGCCATAGTGCCATATGACCTCTGATGTCTGGCACCGTTTCACTCTCTCTCTAACCCTGACCCTTTGCCATAGTGCCATATGACCTCTGATGTCTGGCACCGTTTCACTCTCTCTCTAACCCTGACCCTTTGCCATAGTGCCATATGACCTCTGATGGCTGGTACATTTCCCCTTTTTTGCCATTAAATCAATCGTTAACTATTTGTTTGTTAATTTTGATCCCTGATAAACCTACGAATGCTGTGACAGGTGGATATATCTTGACTTAACAGGATAGACCGGTGTGTGGAAAGGTGCAACGATAACTCTCATCTCTCTTAGACCAGTGTGTGTGTGATGAACAGATGGATGTGGTAGCCTTTCTTCTTCTTTCTGTTTAATGTCAGTTTTTCCCATAATATTAAAATACGGTTAGACGGCCGATGATACGATATGTGTGGCAGCCTAGTCTCTACTTTCGAACACACGATTAGCAAAAACTACTTTACATTTTGCTACAATATATACTATGTGCATATTGATAGGACAGATTATACTAGGGCTAGAGTGTGTGTGTGTGTGTGTGTGCGAATCCCAGTATGCGATTCAAAACACTCGAACGGATTGAAGATTATTTTGTACTTTGTTACGTACATAGACGATAGACTTTGCAATCCTCCTTACGTGTGATGTCCTTGTCAGTTCAGTGTACGTATTCAGATTGCCCTATTATTAAGTAAAGGAAAAGGAGCTTGTTTATTGTTGGGTGTTTATAGCGTAGTTTTAAAAGTACAAAATGTCCCCTTTTTGCATCGACTTGTTTTTTGAGGTGTGGAGTTGATGGACTTTTTAATAAACACTGAAAAAGAGGGAGGTTCTAGGCAGTTTGTTTTGAAATAGATGCATGTAATGATTCATTCTATTGCTAAAAACAGAGGTCAATTTACAGAGGAACACCGAACTTCCCTGGGTGGACGAAATTATTTTTTTCGGGTGAGTTTTGATGCGTTTTGAATTAATCTGCTCACCGTTTCTGTTGCAAATCACTGTTTTCTCTTTTTTGTGTGTGTGATCTGCAACAAAAATGACCCCCCAAAAATATTAAACCTAACCTAACCTTTACCCTTCACCTACCTATAAAAAAAAAAATTAATAAAATAATAAATAAATAAATAAATAAATAAATAAATAAATAAATAAATAAATAAATAAATAAATAAATAAATAAATAAATAAATAAATAAAAAATAAAATAAAATAAAATAAAATAAAATAAAATAAAATAAAATAAAATAAAATAAAATAAATTAATAAATAAATTGCGACAGAAACAGTTAGCAGATTAATTCAAAACGCACCAAAACTCGCCAGATAAAAATAGTTTCGTCCACCAAAGTTAATTCTGTGTTCATCTGGAATACTACCATAACAGGGAAATTAATACAAAACAGTCAGCTGCTTAAAGTCAAACAGAATATCATGGTAGTTAGGCAATCAGAATATTAGATACTGAGGAAAAACTAGTAAATTTTGATCATATACATAAGTTAACTATAGTCTATTTTTTTTACCAAGGCGAAAATTTCATGCTATCTTAAGGTCTCATGCTTAAAATGATGCCTCTGTTTACCTGATAATAGGGTTAACTATGATAAAATACAGCTGAAATTTAGAAGAAGTGTAGTATTCCCTTCTCCTGGCATCAAATATCAGGCAGTAAGCAGCAAGGGGTCAAAATGATGCCTCTGTTTACCTGATAATAGGGTTAACTATGATAAAATACAACTGAAATTAAGAAGAACCGTAGTATTCCCTTCTCCTGGCATCAAATATCAGTCAGTAAGCAGCAAGGGGTCAAAATGATGCCTCTGTTTACCTGATAATAGGGTTAACTATGATAAAATACAACTGGAATTTAGAAGAAGTGTAGTATTCCCTTCTCCTGGCATCAAATATCAGTCAGTAAGCAGCGAGGGGTCAAAATGATGCCTATGTTTACCTGATAATATGGTTAACTATGATAAAATACAACTGAAATTAAGAAGAAGTGTAGTATTCCCTTCTCCTGGCATCAAATATCAGTCAGTAAGCAGCAAGGGGTCAAAATGATGCCTCTGTTTACCTGATACTAGGGTTCACTATGATAAAATACAGGTGAAATTTAGAAGAAGTGTAGTATTCCCTTCTCCTGGCATCAAATATCAGTCAGTAAGCAGCAAGGGGTCAAAATGATGCCTCTGTTTACCTGATACTAGGGTTCACTATGATAAAATACAGGTGAGATTTAGAAGAAGTGTAGTATTCCCTTCTCCTGGCATCAAATATCAGTCAGTAAGCAGCGAGGGGGCAGGATTTTTCACCTCGTTAAAAAAAACTTAATATATTAATAAATGACTTAATCCTTTTTAAAACAATTGAACACCCATGTATAGTCGACAAGTTATGTTTATGTATACGTTGAGATAAGAGTACAAAACTATTACTCAAAATTTTCGGATCTCTGGATTTGTATTGATCAAGATGGCCAGTATTAATAATAATAATAATAATAATGATTTTATTATCGCCCGGATGTATACAGACCAAAAAAAAAGCAACAACAACAAGACAAAGAGTTAACTTAAGTACTACCGTAGATAACAGTAAAGTCGCCACCAGCACTAATGTCGCCAGGCGCCATATATTACGAATTATAGCATTACTACTGATTTTTATGTGCCACTGAAGATGATACACAGTAGTTTATATCATGACTGTATAATCTACCCTGTTTCAGCATTGTTTTATGCTTTGTATCTGCAAGTATAGACGGTTTCAAATTTCACTATGCGTTTTTTCTTCGGGCGACGACGACGGCGGTACGACACTCAGTAACTAAACACTAGCTGGCGACTTTATTGTTGGTAGCCACTTTGTAGATATTTTTGTCATTTGTTCATTTATAGCCATACTATGACACAGATGAAGACACAAAATGACACAGACTCTCCAGATAGTCCCTTCTAACTTTCCTGAAATCATGGATGTAGAAATGTAAGTATCAACGCCACCACACGGCTGTAAACAGAAAAAAAAGTTGTCCTGGCGACTTAACTGTTATCTACGGTAGAGCAAGACAAAAAATACATAATATAGGGACATTAGGGGACATAGTATCGTCACCCCCATACCACAATTACCACAGCCCACTCAAGTTTAGTATTCAATAGATATTTCTTAAAGTTCTCAATGTCATGTCTCCACTCTTCACAAAGTCATACTCAGTTATTGGTCTGGTATGAACATTAACCCCTTGAGACCCAGAACGTAATTTCCATTGTAATTTGGGCACCATTACATGATTTATAGTGACTGTAAGCAATATTTTACAGATATGACCTGTTTAGTATTCTTGTCCACTAACTAATTTGGTATATTCAGTTACTGTTCAAAATTTTATGGCTCAACAACAAACAATTTTTTTTATAGCAAAGGAAAGATCTGGGCGTGAAGGGGTTAAACGCGATTTTTTTATTTTTATGATGTAACTTTAGTGTACTTTATAGCAAGAGGTTTTATTTGACAGCATTGCAATGATGTGATAATGAATAAAATATTGATCAAGTGTGTAGCCGTTTCATAAAGTGTGTAGCCGTTTCATAAAGTGTGTAGCCGTTTCATAAAGTGTGTAGCCGTTTCATAAAGTGTGTAGCCGTTTCATAAAGTGTGTAGCCGTTTCATAAAGTGTGTAGCCGTTTCATAAAGTGTGTAGCCGTTTCATAAAGTGTGTAGCCGTTTCATAAAGTGTGTAGCCGTTTCATAAAGTGTGGAGCCGTTTCATAAAGTGTGTAGCCGTTTCATAAAGTGTGGAGCCATTTCATAAAGTGTGGAGCCGTTTCATAAAGTGTGGAGCCGTTTCATAAAGTGTGGAGCCGTTTCATAAAGTGTGTAGCCGTTTCATAAAGTGTGGAGCCGTTTCATAAAGTGTGGAGCCGTTTCATAAAGTGTGTAGCCGTTTCATAAAGTGTGTAGCCGTTTCATAAAGTGTGGAGCCGTTTCATAAAGTGTGGAGCCGTTTCATAAAGTGTGTAGCCGTTTCATAAAGTGTGGAGCCGTTTCATAAAGTGTGTAGCCGTTTCATAAAGTGTGGCGCCGTTTCATAAAGTGTGTAGCCGTTTCATAAAGTGTGGAGCCGTTTCATAAAGTGTGTAGCCGTTTCATAAAGTGTGGCGCCGTTTCATAAAGTGTGGAGCCGTTTCATAAAGTGTGTAGCCGTTTCATAAAGTGTGGAGCCGTTTCATAAAGTGTGTAGCCGTTTCATAAAGTGTGTAGCCGTTTCATGCGTTCTGATCACTGACGGGGAAATGAGTGACGGAAACCAATGTTTATACGTAATATTTAGTATCAGCGATGGAAACAGACGTACGTACAGTGTTACGTACATACAATACGCCACCCACAAGACGTAACGGATTTAACAAAAAGTAACGGATTCAAGCTGGAAAAGCGTAGATTAAAAAAAGAAATAGGGAGAAACTTGTTCACAAATAGGGTGGTAAATGGTCTCAGTCATCAGGTAGTTAGTGCGGAGTCATTAGGGAGTTTTAAAAGGAGGCTAGATAAATTCATGGATGGGGATGAAAGGTGGATGTAGGTAGTGTTAAGTAACAGGAACTACCACGTGTAGGTCTCACGGCCTCTTGTAGCTTCCTTATTTTCTTATGTTCTTATGTTCTTAAGACACCATAACCCCCTTATTCCACCTCAAAGCTAAGTGTAGTTATGAGAAATTTCTACAAAGCACTGGAGGTCCTACGGGTAAAACAAGTATCTGGCACTATAGGCGTGAAACAATCTGACACTACGGAACGAAGAAAACGAAAACTCTCCCATATCATCAGCCTTTGACCGAATGTTTACAGTATTCATCGGACCCCTCGGCACCGCTACTTGTGTTACCCATAGTACAAGTCACATAGAGATTAGAAAGGCAGGACCAAGGCAGTCACAGGTGGCAGAACATTATGTACATTTATACTTGAGTGCAGAACCAAAGACTACTCTATACTGGACTTGCTACTCATTTTGGGCTATTTCCAGTGGAGGCCAGTTTTGCGATTCCTGACATTTTAACATCACTCCCATTTCCCTTCCTATGGTTTATCAGTATAAATGATGTACCGTTATCTTCGTAAATGTTTGCTCTATAATATTATCAAATAAAAAACTTAAATACACTAAAGAAATGCCATTATGAGAGAGTGAAGAAATATGCATGAACTTAATATTCACTTAAACTCTTCGCCATTTAATATTATGCGTGAAAACTTTTTACATGGAGAATATCAATAGAAGTGGAATTGTATTAGCTTTCCATTGATATATTTCGTTTTCTGATAAATGAATTAGAACCATGCATAAATTAGCGTTGACTAAATAAATAACATCATCAATTGGGGAAATTACCCGATTGATGATGTTATTTGTTTAGTTATTGCTAATTTATGCATGGTTATAATTCATTTATCAGAAAACTAAATATATCAAGGGAAAGCTAATAAGATTCCGCTTCTATTGATATGTTGCATGTAAAAAGTCGTCATGCAAAATATTAAATGGCGAAGAGTTTAAGTGAATATTTAGTTCATGCATATTTCTTCAGAGTCTCATAATGGCATTTCTTTAGTGTATTTTACAGTTTTTTTATTTGATAATATTATAGAACAAACATTTACGAAGATAACAGTGTATCATTTATACTGATATGCCATAGTCTACTGTATTCATGGAACACTTTTTTACTTGCCGATACGATTGATGATGTTATTTTTTTAGTTAACGCTAATTTAGGCATGGTGGTAATTCATTTATCAGAAAACTAAAAATATCAATGGAAAGCTAATGAAAATCCGCTTCTATTGATATGTTTCATCTAAAAAAATTCTTGCAAAATATTAAATGGCGAAGAGTTTAAGTGAATATTAAGTTCATGCATATTTCTTCACTCTCTTATAATGGCATTTCTTTAGTGTATTTTACTGTTTTATATTTGATAATATTATAGAACAAACATTTACGAAGATAACGGTATATTATTTATACTGATAAACCATAGGAAGGGAAATGGGAGTGATGTTAAAAAATGGCAAGAATCGCAAAACAGGCCTCCACTGGTCATGGGCGGGCTGGCGCGGGGCACGAGTAGCAAGTCCAGTATAGAGTAGTCTTTGGCAGAACATATCACAGATGAGCAGGCGAGGCTGAAACAGGATTAGGAGAGCAATAGACAGTAAACCCTCTAATTCAAACTTTGGATAATTCAACCTGTTTCAAGACTTCAGTATTAGCCATGTTTTGGTGAGTACGAGTAATACAATCTGTGCTGTTTTGGCATGTTTGAGCGAGTTCTTATTGTGTGGAGGGGCTGGAGGTAACCATCGGATAATTCGGACTTTCGGCTAATTCGACCCAGGTCTCCTCCCCACAATCAGGTCGAATTAGAGGGTTTACTGTATAACGTAAGCCCTCAAACAGAAACTGAGGGAAGAATAACATTGAGGAACTTGGAGTAAGGTTAACAGGAGAAAAGAAAATGAGGAAAACTTAAAAACAGGAACTTAAGGGTAGGAAAACATTGAAGAACTTGGACTATGGTTGACAGGAGAGTAGAAAAAGATGAAAATAGAAACTTAAGGGAAGGAAAACATTGAGGAACTTGGACTATGGTTGACAGGAGAGTAGGAAATCAGGAAAATATGAAGGAAAACATTGAGGAACTTGGCATATAGTTAACAGGAGAGTAGGAAATCAGGAAAATATGAGGGAAAACATTGAGGAACTTGGACTATGGTTGACAGGAGAGTAGGAAATCAGGAAAATATGAAGGAAAACATTGAGGAACTTGGCATATAGTTGACAGGAGAGTAGGAAATCAGGAAAATATGAGGGAAAACATTGAGGAACTTGGACTATGGTTGACAGGAGAGTAGTAAATGAGGAAAATATGAGGGAAAACATTGAGGAACTTGGCATATAGTTGACAGGAGAGTAGGAAATCAGGAAAATATGAAGGAAAACATTGAGGAACTTGGACTATGGTTGACAGGAGAGTAGTAAATGAGGAAAATATGAGGGAAAACATTGAGGAACTTGGCATATAGTTGACAGGAGAGTAGTAAATGAGGAAAATATGAGGGAAAACATTGAGGAACTTGGCATATAGTTGACAGGAGAGTAGTAAATGAGGAAAATATGAGGGAAAACATTGAGGAACTTGGCATATAGTTGACAGGAGAGTAGTAAATGAGGAAAATATGAAGGAAAACATTGAGGAACTTGGCATATAGTTGACAGGAGAGTAGTAAATGAGGAAAATATGAGGGAAAACATTGAGGAACTTGGCATATAGTTGACAGGAGAGTAGTAAATGAGGAAAATATGGGGGAAAACATTGAGGAACTTGGCATATAGTTGACAGGAGAGTAGTAAATGAGGAAAATATGAGGGAAAACATTGAGGAACTTGGCATATAGTTGACAGGAGAGTAGGAAATCAGGAAAATATGAAGGAAAACATTGAGGAACTTGGACTATGGTTGACAGGAGAGTAGGAAATGAGGAAAATATGAGGGAAAACATTGAGGAACTTGGCATATAGTTGACAGGAGAGTAGTAAATGAGGAAAATATGAGGGAAAACATTGAGGAACTTGGCATATAGTTGACAGGAGAGTAGTAAATGAGGAAAATATGAGGGAAAACATTGAGGAACTTGGCATATAGTTGACAGGAGAGTAGTAAATGAGGAAAATATGAGGGAAAACATTGAGGAACTTGGCATATAGTTGACAGGAGAGTAGTAAATGAGGAAAATATGAAGGAAAACATTGAGGAACTTGGCATATAGTTGACAGGAGAGTAGTAAAGGAGGAAATATGAGGGAAAACATTGAGGAACTTGGCATATAGTTGACAGGAGAGTAGTAAATGAGGAAAATATGAGGGAAAACATTGAGGAACTTGGCATATAGTTGACAGGAGAGTAGTAAATGAGGAAAATATGAGGGAAAACATTGAGGAACTTGGCATATAGTTGACAGGAGAGTAGTAAATGAGGAAAATATGAGGGAAAACATTGAGGAACTTGGCATATAGTTGACAGGAGAGTAGTAAATGAGGAAAATATGAGGGAAAACATTGAGGAACTTGGCATATAGTTGACAGGAGAGTAGTAAATGAGGAAAATATGAAGGAAAACATTGAGGAACTTGGCATATAGTTGACAGGAGAGTAGTAAATGAGGAAAATATGAGGGAAAACATTGAGGAACTTGGCATATAGTTGACAGGAGAGTAGTAAATGAGGAAAATATGAGGGAAAACATTGAGGAACTTGGCATATAGTTGACAGGAGAGTAGTAAATGAAGAAAATATGAGGGAAAACATTGAGGAACTTGGCATATAGTTGACAGGAGAGTAGTAAATGAGGAAAATATGAGGGAAAACATTGAGGAACTTGGCATATAGTTGACAGGAGAGTAGGAAATGAGGAAAATATGACTGAAAACATTGAGGAACTTGGCATATAGTTGACAGGAGAGTAGTAAATGAGGAAAATATGAGGGAAAACATTGAGGAACTTGGCATATAGTTGACAGGAGAGTATAAAATGAGGAAAACATTGAGGAACTTAGCATATAGTTGACAGGAGAGTAGTAAATGAGGAAAATATGAGGGAAAACATTGAGGAACTTGGCATATAGTTGACAGGAGAGTAGTAAATGAGGAAAATATGAAGGAAAACATTGAGGAACTTGGCATATAGTTGACAGGAGAGTAGTAAATGAGGAAAATATGAGGGAAAACATTGAGGAACTTGGCATATAGTTGACAGAAGAGTAGTAAATGAGGAAAACATTGAGGAACTTGGCATATAGTTGACAGGAGAGTAGTAAATGAGGAAAATATGAAGGAAAACATTGAGGAACTTGGCATATAGTTGACAGGAGAGTAGTAAATGAGGAAAATATGAAGGAAAACATTGAGGAACTTGGCATATAGTTGACAGAAGAGTAGTAAATGAGGAAAACATTGAGGAACTTGGCATATAGTTAACAGGAGAGTAGTAAATGAGGAAAATATGAAGGAAAACATTGAGGAACTTGGCATATAGTTGACAGGAGAGTAGTAAATGAGGAAAATATGAGGGAAAACATTGAGGAACTTGGCATATAGTTGACAGAAGAGTAGTAAATGAGGAAAATATGAGGGAAAACATTGAGGAACTTGGCATATAGTTAACAGGAGAGTAGTAAATGAGGAAAATATGAGGGAAAACATTGAGGAACTTGGCATATAGTTAACAGGAGAGTAGGAAATGAGGAAAATATGAGGGAAAACATTGAGGAACTTGGCATATAGTTAACAGGAGAGTAGGAAATGAGGAAAAGATGAGGGAAAACATTGAGGAACTTAGCATATAGTTGACAGGAGAGTAGTAAATGAGGAAAATATGAAGGAAAACATTGAGGAACTTGGCATATAGTTGACAGGAGAGTAGTAAATGAGGAAAACATTGAGGAACTTGGCATATAGTTGACAGGAGAGTAGTAAATGAGGAAAATATGAGGGAAAACATTGAGGAACTTGGCATATAGTTGACAGGAGAGTAGTAAATGAGGAAAATATGAGGGAAAACATTGAGGAACTTGGCATATAGTTGACAGGAGAGTAGTAAATGAGGAAAACATTGAGGAACTTGGCATATAGTTGACAGGAGAGTAGTAAATGAGGAAAACATTGAGGAACTTGGCATATAGTTGACAGGAGAGTAGTAAATGAGGAAAATATGAGGGAAAACATTGAGGAACTTGGCATATAGTTGACAGGAGAGTAGTAAATGAGGAAAACATTGAGGAACTTGGCATATAGTTGACAGAAGAGTAGTAAATGAGGAAAATATGAAGGAAAACATTGAGGAACTTGGCATATAGTTGACAGGAGAGTAGTAAATGAGGAAAACATTGAGGAACTTGGCATATAGTTGACAGGAGAGTAGGAAATGAGGAAAATATGAAGGAAAACATTGAGGAACTTGGCATATAGTTGACAGAAGAGTAGTAAATAAGGAAAACATTGAGGAACTTGGCATATAGTTGACAGGAGAGTAGTAAATGAGGAAAATATGAGGGAAAACATTGAGGAACTTGGCATATAGTTGACAGGAGAGTAGGAAATGAGGAAAATATGAAGGAAAACATTGAGGAACTTGGCATATAGTTGACAGGAGAGTAGTAAATGAGGAAAATATGAGGGAAAACATTGAGGAACTTGGCATATAGTTGACAGGAGAGTAGTAAAGGAGGAAAATATGAGGGAAAACATTGAGGAACTTGGCATATAGTTGACAGGAGAGTAGTAAATGAGGAAAATATGAAGGAAAACATTGAGGAACTTGGCATATAGTTGACAGGAGAGTAGTAAATGAGGAAAAGATGAGGGAAAACATTGAGGAACTTGGCATATAGTTGACAGGAGAGTAGTAAATGAGGAAAATATGAGGGAAAACATTGAGGAACTTGGCATATAGTTAACAGGAGAGTAGGAAATGAGGAAAATATGAGGGAAAACATTGAGGAACTTGGCATATAGTTAACAGGAGAGTAGTAAATGAGGAAAATATGAGGGAAAACATTGAGGAACTTGGCATATAGTTGACAGGAGAGTAGTAAATGAGGAAAATATGAGGGAAAACATTGAGGAACTTGGCATATAGTTAACAGGAGAGTAGTAAATGAGGAAAATATGAGGGAAAACATTGAGGAACTTGGCATATAGTTAACAGAAGAGTAGTAAATGAGGAAAATATGAGGGAAAACATTGAGGAACTTGGCATATAGTTGACAGGAGAGTAGTAAATGAGGAAAATATGAGGGAAAACATTGAGGAACTTGGCATATAGTTAACAGGAGAGTAGTAAATGAGGAAAATATGAGGGAAAACATTGAGGAACTTGGCATATAGTTGACAGGAGAGTAGTAAATGAGGAAAATATGAGGGAAAACATTGAGGAACTTGGCATATAGTTGACAGGAGAGTAGTAAATGAGGAAAATATGAGGGAAAACATTGAGGAACTTGGCATATAGTTGACAGGAGAGTAGGAAATGAGGAAAATATGAGGGAAAACATTGAGGAACTTGGCATATAGTTGACAGAAGAGTAGTAAATGAGGAAAATATGAAGGAAAACATTGAGGAACTTGGCATATAGTTAACAGGAAAGTAGTAAATGAGGAAAAGATGAGGGAAAACATTGAGGAACTTGGCATATAGTTAACAGGAGAGTAGTAAATGAGGAAAATATGAGGGAAAACATTGAGGAACTTGGCATATAGTTGACAGGAGAGTAGTAAATGAGGAAAAGATGAGGGAAAACATTGAGGAACTTGGCATATAGTTGACAGGAGAGTAGTAAATGAGGAAAATATGAGGGAAAACATTGAGGAACTTGGCATATAGTTGACAGGAGAGTAGTAAATGAGGAAAAGATGAGGGAAAACATTGAGGAACTTGGCATATAGTTGACAGGAAAGTAGTAAATGAGGAAAATATGAGGGAAAACATTGAGGAACTTGGCATATAGTTAACAGGAGAGTAGTAAATGAGGAAAATATGAGGGAAAACATTGAGGAACTTGGCATATAGTTAACAGGAAAGTAGTAAATGGCCGATAAAAGATAGGATACAATGACCTCAGCTATGACCCCTATCACACA
>JACEEZ010022753.1:175000-272500 GCA_016584305.1 Chionoecetes opilio
GCAGGAAGGGAATGAAATTGAAGAGCCTGAGCTTGCAGGAAAAGATCAAAAGGACAAAAATACGACTTTATGCGACTGACGATATGCAGAGTGTAAGCGAAGAGATGCAGTTATAACATCAATATGCCGAGATACATTATTTTTTGCCAACTTTGTTTACATGTTCACAGAAGAGGTTGTGAGGGCATGATATGCCGAGTGAAAACCACGAGATGCAGTTTAGGTGAGGCGGTAGCAGAGTGGTTAGCGTCACCGAGTGGCGTTCTCGAAGACCCGAGTTCGATCCCGAGTGAGACCCATAAATCCACTTGAAATCTTTTTGCACCGTCGAGTGGCCTAAGAACACCCACATGCCCTGTCCATTAACTCTACCTTCGACTGTGAGTGCATGGGAGGACACGGGGCGGCATGAGCCTCTAATCACAGGCGTCACTATAACAATCCTGCCTGCGCCACCACGGGCGAGGGCCAACCATCACAGCCCTCGAGTGAGCCTCCAGGGCCTATCATTCCACCCCTGGAGCTCACTGCCTACATGTGCTGTGTGTGTGTGTGTGTGTGTGCGTGCGTGCATGCGTGCGTGCGTGGGTGGGTGGGTGGGTGGGTGGGGGGTGGTGTGGGTGGTTGGGTGGGTGGGTGGGTGGGTGGGTGGGTGGGTGGGTGGGTGTGTGTGTGTGTAAAAAAATATTAAAAAAAAAAAAAAAAAAAAATAAATAAATAAAAACATTAGTCTTTGCCATGCCGAGTTATATCAAATTCCGAGTTATACAGTGCCGAGTTATAAGGGTTTTACTGTACTACTACTACTACTACTACTACTACCACCACCACTACTACCACTACTACCACCACCACCACCACCACTCACCCTTCCTCGTCCTCCTCTGATTGGAACAAGTTGAGACGGAACTCCTTGCTGCTCGTCGCCGACCCGATAAGTTGAGCCAGGAGGTTGAGCTCGTTCATGCCGCTGCCCCGACGTGACCCTCGGCCCGTCAGGTCACTGCAGAGCGATAAGAACGATGGGAAAAAAAATTACGATTAAAAATTTTGATGGAAATTATGTTCTGGACCTCAAGGGGTTAATGTTGTGAGAGTAAGTCAAGAGGTAAATACAGAACCACTGCATGAGGAACATAAGAACATAAGAAAATAAGGAAGCTACAAGAGGCCGCGAGACCTACACGTGGTAGTTCCTGTTACTTAACACTACCTACATCCACCTTTCATCCCCATCCATGAATTTATCTAGCCTCCTTTTAAAGCTTCCTAATGACTGCACTAACTACCTGTCTACTGAGTCCATTCCAATCATTCACCACCCTATTTGTGAACCAGTTTTTCCCTATTTTTTTTTTAATTACGCTTTTCTGGCAGAGAAGAGACAGAGGAGACTTAATAACAATTTTTAAGCTGATAACAAAGATGGAAGAAACAGACAACGAGAGACTACTGACTAGGAAACAAAGAGAAGGTCGCTACACAAGAGGACATACAAAACAACTAGGAAAAGTGAGATGCCTGAACAACATAAAGAAGTACAGCTTCCCTCATAGCAATGTAGAAGTTTGGAATGGACTAAATGAGGAAGTGATATCGGCATATAATGTGTACCAATTGAAGGAAAGACTGGATAAATGTAGCTATGGAGACGGGACCATACGAGTGTAGCTCAGGCCCTGTAAAACACAACTAGGTAAATACACGCATACTTCTATACATACCTAGAGGGCTGCACAGGCTTGATGGTTGAGTAAGGATTATTCTGGTTGGGCGAGGTGGCAACACTGCTCTCTTGCAATGACGGTGCATACCTGACAATGACATCAAATTGTTTATATGTAGAAGGGGCAGTAAAAGTAGTGGTAGAAGTAGTAGTAGTAGTAGTCATAGAATGCAGTAATGTATAGGTACAGGTACATAATAAGAACATAAGAAAGTAAGGAAGCTACAAGAGGCCGTGAGACCTGCACGAGGTATTGATGTTTGAAGATGTTTGAAGAATTTTGTCAGTTATCGACACAGCTGAGATGGATCTCCACTGTAACCAGACAGCTCTCTCTCAGACTACCCCTAGAGAGCTGTCTGCTACTGCTTATAGTGTTGGCCGAAGCCAGCACCCCGGGAGGCGGGTTACAAACCCCCGGCTAACACCCGGACCCATTCACTGCTGGGTGGACAGGGGCTTCGGGTTTTAAGGAAACAGCCCAACTGTTTCCGCTCCGCCCGGGGATCGAACCCGGGACTTCTCGGTTGTGAACCGAGCGTGCTTCCCTACTACTACGGAGCACCCTGTTACCTAACACTACCTATATCCACCTCTCTTTCCCATCCATGAATTTATCCAGACTCCTTTTAAAGACCCCAATAGACTCCACATTGACCACCTGACGACTTAGTCCATTCCAATCATTCACCACCCTATTTGTGAACCAGTTTCTCCCAATTTCCTTTTTAAATACGCTTTTCCAGTTTGAATCCGTTACTTCTGTTCTACCCTGCTTACTAACCTTAAGAACTTTCCTACATCATCAACAACAACAAACATAATGGTACTACGTATATCTCCTCTGTTATTACTAATCCCATGAATACATAGACTAATCAGGAACTAGGGTGTGTAGGTGTGCATTTTCTATAGGAACAGGCACACATTTTTACTTACTATCTAACTATCACCTATTACTAACTATCTTACTATAGTCTATTTTTTTAACGAGGCGAAAATTCCATTCTATCTTAAGGTTTCGTGCTTAAAATGATGCCTCTGTTTACCTGATAATAGGGTTCACTATGATAAAATACAACTGACATTTAGAAGAAGTGTAGTATTCCCTTCTCCTGGCATCAAATATCAGGCAGTAAGCAGCAAGGGGTCAAAATGATGCCTCTGTTTACCTGATAATAGGGTTAACTATGATAAAATACAACTGAAATTTAGAAGAAGCGTAGTATCCCTCTCCTGGCATCAAATATCAGGCAGTAAGCAGCAAGGGGGCAGGATTTTTCGCCTCGTTAAAAAAAAAAGTATATCAGCCCTCCACTCACATGTTGGTCCCAAGGGTGGTGGCTCGGTCTCCAATAGGGTCTAGGGAACCAGGGGGGGTGGGGGGTACAAAGTCTCCTCCGGGGGGGAACCTCAAGATCCCCACCACCTCCCCCTCCCCCGCCATCACCCGCACCACCCCAGGAACCTCGCTGCCTGGGGGGGGAGAGAGAGAGAGTGAGAGAAAAAACCCAGATAGATGAGAGAGAGGGAGAGAGAAAAAAACTCAGATAGATGAGAGAGAGAGAGAGAGGGAGAGAGAAAAATACCCAGATAGATTAGAGAGAGAGAGTTAGAGAGAAAAAAAACCCAGATAGATGAGAGAGAAAAGAGAGAGAGAGAGAGAGAGGGAGAGGGAGAGAGAAAAATACCCAGATAGATGAGAGAGAGAGAGAGAGAGAGAAGAGAGAGAGAGGGAGAGAGAAAAAAAAAAACATAGATGAGAGAGAGAGAGAGGGAGAAAAAAAAACCAGATAGATGAGAGAGAAAAGAGAGGGAGAGAGAAAAAAACTCAGATAGATGAGAGAGAGAGGGAGAGAGAAAAAACCAGATAGATAAAGAGAGAGAGAGAGAGAGAGGGAGAAGAAAAAAAAAACCAGATAGATTGAGAGAGAGAGAGAAAAAAAAACCAGATAGATGAAAAGGAGAGAGAGAAAAAAAAAACCAGATAGATGAGAGAGGGAGGGGAAAAAAAAAGCAGATGAGAGAGAGGGAGAGAGAAAAAAACCAGATAGATGAGAGAGGGGGAAAAAAAAACCAGATAGATGAGAGAGGAGAGAAAAAAACCCAGATAAGAGAGAGAGAGAGGGAGAGAGAAAAAAACCAGATAGATGAGAGAGAGAAAAAAACCAGATAGATGAGAGAGAGAGAGAAAAAAACCAGATAGATGAGAGAGAGAGAAAAAAACCAGATAGATGAGAGAGGGAGAGAGAAAAAACCCAGATGAGAGAGAGAGAGAGAGGGAGAGAAAAAAACCAGATGAGAGAGAGAGAGAGGGAGAGAGAAAAAAACCAGATGAGAGAGAGAGAGGGAGAGAGAAAAAACTCAGATAGATGAGAGAGAGAGAGAGAGGGAGAGAGAAAAAAACCAGATAGATGAGAGAGAGAGAGACAGAAAGACAGACAGAAACACATACAGAGAGAGAGAGAGAGAAACAGACAGACAGACAGACAGACAGACAGACAGACAGACAGACAGACAGAGAGACAGACAGAGAGACAGACAGACAGACAGACAGACAGACAGACAGAGAAGTATTCAAATATTGCATCACGTACATTATCAAAAAAATATGCAGCATAGTTCTTCCAATCAACCAAATTTATATGTATGTATGTATGTATGTAGCCTGTGTGTGTGTGTGTGTGTGTGTGGTGTGTGTACTTACCCAGGGGCACAGGGCCAGGGGGAGGGAGGACCAGGGTGCCATTGGGGGTCTGTAGTTGCTGCTTCAAGAAGATAGAGACTCTGATTTTGATGTCCTGCACGAAGGCTAGTAAGGCAAGGCGAGCGGCCCACACCTCCCCATCAGACATACCCACGTAGGTCTAGTGAGATAGAGAGATAATGTGATGGTTAGAGAGAGAGAGAGAGAGATAATGTGATGGTTAGAGAGAGACAGAGAGAGAGATAATGTGATGGTTAGAGAGAGAGAGAGAGAGAGATAATGTGATGGTTAGAGAGAGAGAGAGAGAGATAATGTGATGGTTAGAAAGAGAGAGAGATAATGTGATGATTAGAGAGAGAGAGATAATGTGATGGTTAGAGAGAGAGTGAGAGAGAGAGATAATGTGATGGTTAGAGAAGAGAGAGAGAGAGAGGGGAGATAATGGGGATGGTTAGAGAGAGAGAGAGAGAGAGAGATAATGTGATGGTTAGAAAGAGAGAGAGATAATGTGATGGTTAGAGAGATAGAGAGATACTGTGATGGTTAGAGAGATAGAGAGAGATAATGTGATGGTTAGAAAGAGAGAGAGAGAGAGAGAGAGATAATGTGATGGTTAGAAAGAGAGAGAGATAATGTGATGATTAGAGAGAGAGAGATAATGTGATGGTTAGAGAGAGAGAGAGATAATGTGATGGTTAGAGAGAGAGAGAGAGAGAGAGAGAGAGAGAGAGAGAGATAATGTGATGGTTAGAGAGAGAGAGAGAGAGAGAGATAATGTGATGGTTAGAAAGAGAGAGAGATAATGTGATGGTTAGAGAGATAGAGAGATACTGTGATGGTTAGAGAGATAGAGAGAGAGAGATAATGTGATGGTTAGAGAGAGAGAGAGAGAGATAATGTGATGGTTAGAGAGAGAGAGAGAGAGAGAGAGAGATAATGTGATGGTTAGAAAGAGAGAGATAATGTGATGGTTAGAAAGAGAGAGAGATACTGTGATGGTTAGAGAGATAGAGAGAGAGATAATGTGATGGGTAGAAAGAGAGAGAGAGATAATGTGATGGTGGGGAGATGGTATGGTGGTGAGAATGGTGTTGGGATAGGGATGGGTGAGGGCTGGGAGGGCAGGGAGACGCTATGGCAGGAGACAGTAGGCAGACAGGAGATAGGATAATAGGCAGACAGTAGGAGACAGGCTGAGTCAAGAAGTGGATAAGGAAGACATGCGGTTAGGATAATAAATTGAGGGTTCATTGAAGTGTTAGATCAATGCTTTAGGGTTGAAGGATTGAGGGAATGTTGTCGTCCTCCTTTCAATACTCCCTCCATCTGACCACCTTCCTACCTATCTACTACTAACCTCAAAACTGCCTTACCATCTACCTCCTACCTTTCACACTTACTCCTCCTCCTCCTCCTCCTCCTCTTCCTTCCTTACCTCCTACCTTTCACACCTTCCTCCTCCTCCTCCTCCTCCTCCTCCTCCTCCTACCCTCCTCCTTCCTTCCTTCCTTTACCATCCCTACCTTTTCACAAACCTCCTCCTCCTCCCTCCTCCTCCTCCTCCTCCTTCCTCCTCCTCCTCCTCCTCCTCCTCCTCCCCTCCTCTCCTCCTCCTCCTCCTCCTCCTCTCCTCCTCCTCCTCTCCTTACCTTTCCTTACCTACCTTCACTCCCCTCCCTCCTCCTCCTCCTCCTCCTCCTCCTCCTCCTCATCCTCCTCCTCCTCCTCCTCCTCCTCCTCCTCTTCCTCCACCTCCTCCTCCTCCTCCTCCTCCTCCTCCTCCTCCCTTACCTCCTACCTTTCACTCCTCCTCCTCCTCCTCCTTCCTTACCTCCTACCTTTCACTCCTCCTCCTCCTCCTCCTCCTCCTCCTCCTCCTCCTCCTCCTCCTCCTCCTCCTCCCCTTCCTTCCTTCCTTACCTCCTCCTTACCTACCTTTCACACCTTCCTCCTCCTCCTCCTCCTCCTCCTCCTCCTCCTCCTCCTCCTCCTCACCTGCCTGAAGAGCGAAGGGCTGCCTCCACCTGTGCCGCGGCTGGGGTAGCGTGGCGTAGGTCCTCAAGGCGTCCAGGTGGTTGAGGGTGACCAGGAGGACGTCGTGGGGGCACCGGCAGGAGACTTGTTGCTGCTTCACCGCCATCACCATCAAGTCGAAGAGCTGGGTGGGGGAGAGACCAGAGATCGAGAGAGAGAGATAATGTGATAGTGAGAGAGAGAGATAAGTTGGTGAGAGGATAATGTGATGTAGAGAAGATAATGTGAGTTAGGAAAGAAATGGAGGAGAGAGAGAGTAGAGAGAGGAGAGAGAAGAAAATGTGATGTGAGAGAGAGTTTAATGTGATGGTGAAGAGAGATATATGTGATGTGAGAGGAGAGATAAATGTGATGGTTAGAGAGAGAGATATAATGTGATGTGGAGGAGAGTATGTGATGTGTGAGAAAAAAGATAGAAGTATGTGGTGAGAGGAGAACTGATAGCATGAAGGAGAGTAGGTGGTGAGATGGAGGATTGGATGTTAGAGAGGAGATGGTAGTGGAGAGAATGTGACTAGAAGAGAGAGAGAGGAGAGAGTAATGGTGGTGAGAGAGGAGACTAAATAGCATGAAAGGAGAGGGAGAGATATGTGAATGGTGAGAGGAGATATAATGTGATGTTGTGAGGAGAATGTGACTGAGAGAGGAGATAAGGAAGATGTAGAGGGGAGAGAGTGATGGCGAGGAGTTGAAGGAGAGAGAGGAGATGGAGAAGGAGAGAGGAGACGGAGATGGAGTAGAGATGAGAGAAGCAGGAAGAGAGAGGGGAGAGGAGATAATGGACGTTTAGAAGGAGATGATAAGGGTGATGGTGGGGAGAGGAGATGGTGGTGAGAATGGTGACTGAATAGGAACACGGAAGGAGATGGTATGGTGGTGAGAATGGTGACTAAATAGGATGTTATAAGGAGGTGGTATGGTGGTGAGAATGGTGACTAAATAGCATGTTATAAGGGAATTGTGGTGTTATTAGTGGTCAAAATAATAGAAATAATAGCAAAAAAATATAGAAAGTTAGAAGGAAAGGAAGAAGAGGGTGATGATAGTGACAATTAATGGTGATTGAAGGATAGGAGAAGGTGTGGTGATGAATATACAGATAGAAGATGGTGGTGTTAGTGGTGATAGATAGGAAGATATAAGGAAGAATAAGACAAGATGGTGAGAATGGGCATTGAATAGGATGCTAAAAGGGGAGGATGTGAGGGTGAAAATAGTGATTGAAAATAGTGAAAATAGTGAGAATGGTGACTAAATAGGAACATAGAAGGAGATGGTATGGTGGTGAGAATGGTGACTAAATAGGAACATAGAAGGAGATGGTATAGTGGTGAGAATGGTGACTGAATAGGATGCTAGAAGGGGAGGATATGATGGTGAAAATAGTGATTCAATAGGAAACTAGAAGAGAATAGGGGCGAGAATGGTCAAATAAATGACAAAAAAATGACAAAAATATTAATGAGTGATGAAAAATAGCTACCGTAGATAACACTATAGTCGCCAGTCACTCACCACTGCACTAATGTCGCCAGGTACAATATATTACGAATTCTAACATCACTACAGACTTTTATGTGCCACTGAAGACGCATGCACAGTAGTTTATATTATGTACATCACACTACATGTCTTCAGTGGCACATACAAGGCTGTAGTGAGGCTAAAATTCGTAATATATTGTGCCTGGTGACATTAGTGCAGTGGCGAGTGACTGGCGACTATAGTGTTATCTACGGTGGCATTAGGAAAACAGCAATATTATTAGAAGGGTAAAACCACTCATAAACCATCAATAACCCTTCTTCCTCCTCACCATACCCACAACCTCACCATACCCACACCACACCCTCACCACACCCTCACCACACCTACACCACACCTTCCTCACACCCTCACCACCACCACACCATACCCATACCACACAACCACCACCACACACCACACACCACACCACACCTTCCTCACACCCACACCACACCACACCACACTACACCACACCACACCACACCCTCACCACACCCACACCACCACCAGACCACACCCTTCCTCACACCCTCACCACACCACACACCACACCAGACCACACCCTCACACCCACACCACCACCACACCACCACCACACCACACCCTCACCATACCCTCACCCTCACCATACCCTCACCACCACCACACCCTCACCACCACCACACACACCACACCTTTCTCCCTTTTTCTCTCCCTGCCAACCTTCCCTCCTAGACTTATGTTAATCTCTCTCTCTCTCTCTCTCTCTCTCTCTCTCTCTCTCTCTCTCTCTCTCCTCTCTCTCTCTCTCTCTCTCTCTCTCTCTCTCTCATTACCTTATCCATGCTGGGGGTGTTGAGGCGCATGATGGAGGCGTGGGCGAGCTTGTCAAACACCGTGCGCAGGGCCGGTCCGCTGTACAGGTCTTGGGGCGAGAACACCTCCTCCACAAAGCGACGGTTCAACATGATACTGATGATGTCATTGCGGACTGGAGAGAGAGAGAGAGAGAGAGAGAGAGAGAGAGAGAGAGAGAGAGAGAGAGAGAGAGAGAGAGAGAGAGAGAGAGAGAGAGAGAGAGAGAGAGAGAGAGAGAAACTTTAGCCAAATTTTACATCATTCACTTTTATCACTTTTGTCCATCCAGAGAGAGAGAGAGAGAGAGAGAGAGAGAGAGAGAGAGAGAGAGAGAGAGAGAGAGAGAGAGAGAGAGAGGGACTTAGCCAAATTTTACATCATTCACTTTTATCACTTTTGTCCATCCAGAGAGAGGAGAGAGAGAGAGAGAGAGAGAGAGAGAGAGGAGAGAGAGAGAGAGAGAGAAGAGAGAGAGAGAGAGAGAGAGAGAGAGAGAGAGAGAGAGATTTATCCCTTCGATTTATCCCTTCATGTAACTTTATTTCATCCTTATTTTCAACTTATAAAACTAACATGACCTCTTTTCTTTCTTTTTGTATAAATTATCGTACCTTTGTTGGCCTGGCTCTCTGGTATGGTTTGAGCTCTCAGTCTCTGGTCAATGACATACATCATCTCCCCACCGAGGTTGAGGAACTGGAGAGGCAGGGCGCGGAGAGACATGCTGTAGAGGGGAGAGATAGTGTGAGTTAGAGAGACAGAGAGAGATAATGTGATGGTTAGAGAGAGAGAGAGAGAAGAGTATGTGATGTTAGAGAGAGAGAGAGAGATAATGTGATGGTTAGAGAAAGAGAGAGATAATGTGATGGTTAGAGAGAGACACAGAGATAATGTGATGGTTAGAGAGAGAGATAAGTGAGGAGAGAGAGAGAGATAATGGAGAGAGAGAGAGATAATGTGATGGTTAGAGAGAGAGAGAGAGAGAGAGAGATAATGTGATGGTTAGAGAGAGAGATAATGTGATGGTTAAGGAGAGAGAGAGAGAGAGAGAAAATAATGTGATGGTTAGAGAGAGAGAGAATTGATGAGAGAGAGAGAGAGAGAGAGAGAGAGAGAGAGAGTAAGGAGAGAGAGAGAGAGAGAGAGAGAGAGAGATAATGTGATGGTTAGAGAGAGAAGAGAGAGATAATGTGATGGTTAGAGAGAGAGAGAGAGATAATGTGATGGTTAGAGAGAGAGAGATAATGTGATGGTTAGAGAGAGAGAGATAATGTGATGGTGAGAGAGAGATAATGTGATGGTTAGAGAGAGAGATAATGTGATGGTGAGAGAGAGAGAGAGATAATGTGATGGTGAGAGAGAGAGAGAGGAGAGAAAAAAGAAGAAGTTTAACATATAGGTCTTGGAGGGAAAGGTGGAAGAAAGGGAGAAAGAAGGGAAAGTTAGAATATTTAAGTAGGAATATGTTTTAAAATTACTCTCACTCTCTCTCTCTCTCTCTCTCTCTCTCTCTCTCTCTCTCTCTCTCTCTCTCTCTCTCTCTCTCTCTCTTATAATCCTGATAACATTAAAATAATATCAAGTAGAGAAATAAAAGTGTCACCATCCATCACTCCCAAGAATCTTTTCCTTTAAAACAGATCAGGGCTTTAAAAAGGATAGCTACACTTGAACCCTTAATTAAGTATCTGAAAGGCTAACACATATGAAAATAAGGAAGCTACAAGAGGCCGCGAGACCTACACGAGGTATACGTCCTGTTAAAACCTAAGAAGGATACACTTCAACCCTTAATTAGGTATCTGTAAGGCTAACACACCTCTTGAAGCATCCATTAACCTTAAATTACACTTATATTACCTGAAGGAATGCAAATAAGGTCTGGAAGCGTGTTACAACTTGAAACTATAAACGTCTTACTTCTCATGGCACTTTCAATCTCAGTTAGCAATGGAAATCTGAGTATTTAATGACAAGTTAAGCTTTTATATATGATTTATTAATGAAGAAAGAGGTCGAATGGGTAGTTAAAAAGTAATGAGGCTTGTTATGTAGTTTGCCTTGTTAATTTGGGTGTTATGTAGAGTTTAGTGTTAAATCTCAAGTGTTCTTTGGTATGCCATTGGTTGTCAAGGTAACTAGTTGTGACACCCAAACAAACGCCTGCCTGTTGTTTAGGGGCTATTTTCTGAGGCTTATATGGACATTTGTATTATAAGATATGTTACTATTAAATTTTGATACATTTTAGTATATAATTGAACATAAAACTCCTTTATTTCAGTGACATTAGTGTATACCCTCTACTGTAGATAACAGTCAAGTCGCCACCTGCAGTCATGTCGCCAGGCGCCATGTATTACGAATTATAGCATTACTACTGATTTTTATGTGCCACTGAAGATAATACACAGTAGTTTATATCATGACTGTATAATCTACCCTGTTTCAGCGTTGTTTTATGCTTTGTACCTGCAAGTATAGACGGTTTCAAATTTCACTACGCGGTTTTTTTTCGGGCGACGACGACGGCGGTACGACACTCAGTAAATAAACACTAGATGGCGACTTTATTGTTGGTAGCCACTTTGTAGATATTTTTATAATTTGTTCATTTATAGCCATACTATGACACAGATGAAGACACAAAATGACACAGACTCTCCAGATAGCCCCTTCTAACTGTCCTGAAATCATGGATGTAGAAATGTAACTATTAACGCCACCACACGTCTGTAAACAGAAAAATAAGTTGTCCTGGCGACTTTACTGTTATCTACGGTAACAAACATGTGGTATTGTTGTTTATGGGTCATGCATGAATTTATATGGATATCTACATCTAAATATGCCTTTTTTATATAGATTTTAGCATAAGATCAATTTTTTTCAGAAATTTCATACCTATCTACCGGTACCCTACCCTAGTTTTCCGGGCATAAAAGACCTCAATGTGTCACTAATATATATTTTTTTTTAGAAGAATGATGATAAAATATAAGTATATGACATAAATTACAATATTAAAAATTATGAATTATACATTGAACACAAAGTTAGTGATTAATGACAGGGAACGTGCATATTGAAAAGAAATCCTTAGATCAAGACTGGCCATTGGTCCTCCTCCCCGAGCCCCGCCTGGCCATGGTCAGATTCAAGAGAAGGTGATTATTTTAGCTGTTTTCTCTCTATCTATACAACTTTAAGCTTATTGAATGGCACCAAGGGTAGATAAGGACATGTACACTCGCTGTGTGATAACGTTTTGTGGTGTTACTCGGGTATTGTAAAGAAAATAGTGAATATAATGTTTGTTTTGGTTTGTTGTGGTAAATATTCAGTGTCGGCCACGGTGTCTGGACCATGCCAGCGCATAGACAAAACAAAATAATAGAAAACAAAACCAATGGGCTGTCGTTACAGGAAGGCAACACCCCAACAACATCATTTGATCTGAATACTTTTTCGAGCGGAGGAACATTCGAGCGAATACATTTTCTAGCTATGTGGGAAAAAATGTCAAAATTGTTAAATGCTATTGCAAGAGGTATCAGTGGAAAGGTCTTGAAACAAACTTTCCAATGACACCAAGATGACCCTCCTAGGACCTAAAATAAGAAAGTTACATCAAATAGAAGTTCGCCTTTTGGGCATATTTTTGTCTTATAAAACAATAGGATTATTGTGACCGATAAAAATTTGGCATCATGAACACTCATGGTTAGGTTAGGTTAGGTTAGGTTAGGTTAGGCTAGGCTAGGCTAGGCTAGGTTTCATTAAAACATAAGGTTAGGTTAGGTTTATTTTTTTTTTTTAGTTTTTTTTTTTTTTTTTTTTTTTTTTTTTTTTTTTTTTTTTTTTTTTTTTTTTTTGTTTTGTTTTTTTTTTTTGGTTTTTTTTTTGGTTTGCGCAAAATAGAACTAGCACCATTAGAACAAGCACCTATTGTAGGCCAAGAAAAAGTAGTTGGTGTCTCTGAAAACGAACGTGAAACTCTCCTCCATAATTACCAAACAAACAAACAGAACGAACGAACAACGAAATGAAAAACAGTGCATTGACATCGATTACAGATAGCCTGATAAAATTGTTGCTACTCGATAAAAACTTATTAAATTCGACATATAGACGGACAAATAACTAAAGAAACTTATTTTATTAGTTTCAAGATTGATTTCACTCGCCTTCAGTAAAATTGACGAGCGTTTGGGCGACCTGTCATGAAACACATCTCCATTTCCGCGGAATGTACGTGATTTCAGAAATGTTCCGAGAATTTCGAGAATTGTTTCTGCAACGAGTTGAGGGTCAATGTGTGTACTACGTCATCAAATCATGTGTAAGCTCGTGCAATCACAGGAAAACACACAAAAAACTGATTTCTTAGGGGGTTCACAACACAACTTTTGCGCTGAATTTTGCCAATTTCGATGAAAAGAAAACGGGGCTGAGCTGAAATGTTGACAAAGTTGTCAAGCGTGAAATCGGAGAATATGCACATACAGTAAAACCCTTATAACTCGGCACTGTATAACTCGGAATTTGATATAACTCGGCAAGGCAAAGACAAAGTTTTTTTTTTTTTTTTTTTTTTTTTTTTTTTAATTTTTTTTTTATTTATATATATATATATATATATATATATTATATATATATATATATATTTTATATATATATATATATATATATATATATATATATATATATATATATATATATATATACACAACATCTATGCCTATAGCGCGTGTAGGCAGTGAGCTCCAGGGGGGATGGTAGGCCCTGGAGGCTCACTCGAGGGCTGTGATGGTTGGTCCTCGCCAGTGGTGGCGCAGGCAGGATTCTTATAGTGACACCTGTGATTAGAGGCTCATGCCGCCCCCCTGTGTCCTCCATGCACTCGCAGTCGAAGGTAGAGTTAATGGACAGGGCATGTGGGTGTTCTTAGGCCACTCGATGGTGCAGAAAGATTTCAAGTGGATTTATGGGTCTCACTCGGGATCGAACTCGGGTTTTCGAGAACGCCACTCGGTGACGCTAACCACTCTGCTACCGCCTCCCCTAAACTGCATCTCTTGGTTTTCACTCGGTATATCATGCCCTCACAACCTCTTGTGTGAACATGTAAACAGAAAGTCGGCAAAAAATAATGTATCTCAGCATATTGCTGTTATAACTGCATCTCTTTGCTTACACTCGGCAAAGCCTTAGTCGCATAAAGGTAGTATTTTTGTCCTTTTGACCTTTCCTGCAGGCTCAGGCTCTTCAATTTCATTGAAGTCTCCCTTCCTGCTGGAGACACCCTTGCGTGATGGAGCTGACATCTTGAAATACAGTACTGTATGATGTAATCCCAAAACACGTAAAATAGGTGGCAAAGTAAAGCAAAGGTCAGGAACCAGCGTGTAGGCTGTCAGCTGCTGAGCCGTATTTATGTCGTCCAAGCACCGTCTTGGATACGAATTCCGTTTTTTGTCGAAATTAAAAAAGGATTGGTTTCTGCTTAAAAAACACAACAAGCTTGGTAGGAGCCGAAATAATAATCAATGCAAAACATGCAAACAATATCAAAAAGTAGTATAACACACATTTCAGCAAGTGTTATTGGATTGGGATTCGTAATCCAAGACGGTGCTTGGACGACAAAAACACGGCTCAGCCTACGCGCTGGTACCAGACCTTTGCTTTACTTTGCCACCTATTTTACATGTTTTGGAATTACATCATAAAGTACTGTATATCAAGATGTCAGCTCCATCACGCAAGGGTGTCTCCAGCAGGAAGGGAATGGAATTGAAGAGCCTGAGCCTGCAGGAAAAGGTGAAAGTACTGGCAAGGATGGGTGCAGGTGCGTCCATGCGTGCTATTTGTGCTGAGTTTGATATCAAATCCAGCACATTCTACCCGTTCACTGGTAAGTGTAGTTTTTATGCTTTGACAATATTTTTTTTTTTTTTTTTTTTTTTTTTTTTACCCATATCAGAGGAGGAGATTGCATAACTCGGCACATTGAATAACTCGGCAAGGGCCAGAGCCCCTATCGTGCCGAGTTATAAGGATTTTACTGTACCTACATTTTCGGTAAAATTTCGGTAGTGGGCTTTCAATGATTTCGAGGCCAAAATTTAGTCTTCCTGAATAATTTTTATATTAATGATAGGCAAGCTAAGTTTGATAGGTGTTGCCACGTTAGGGTGGGAAACAAGGAAGATATAGGAGGATCTTGGCTGTATAGGCTTTACACTTTAATTTTGTTGGGCAATGATCTAGTAACTTTGTATTTTATATTAACCCCTTGAGGCCCAGAACGTAATTTTCATTGTAATATAACCACCATTCAACGATTTTAATGAACATAAGCAATATTATATATATATGACCTGTTAAATATCCTTGTCCATTAGCTAATTTGGTTTATTTAGTTACTTTTTCGTAGTTTTATGGCTAACAACAGACTATTTCATATAGCAAAGGAAAGAGCTGGGCGTGAAGGGGTTAATCCTCTCAATGACAAAATACCTTTAGGTTTTACTCTATGATAAACATATTGGAAGTTTTGACGGAGTTCGACGGTACCGTTGAAACCTTCATTTTCTACCGTCGAAAGTATATTCCGTCGAAACTTCCTGTAATCGTTGCTTCACCACAACCCTGGTGCGGGAAACTCTCCAGGCTTACACCTTGACCCAGGCTGACCCGAGACTATGCACGGCAGGGACGTTCACCACCCTGAGGCAAAATATATTGATTATATTTACCTGCATACAGGAAACATTCACCCCCATTCCGGAAAACCAAGTATTTTTCCACAATACATAAAAAACAACTTTTTTCAATACTTCAATGTCAATATTTTCATGTCATTTAATGGATTTCTTTTCTTCCTTTCTAGTTTCATGGCATTTCCTTGTCGACAAGGAAACACACGGTGAAACAGGGTTTAGAATTATAGTAACTAATCAGGAAAATGACTCCAGATTCATGTTCAGCCTGAAAACTACGATGGACAATTTTTTTACGAGAATCTGAGATGTCAAAATTTTCCTGGAAATCTGCAGGGGGGGACCCTTGGAATTTTGACAAAAAATAATATTTTCTAATAAATCTAAAACTATGAGGCACACATAAAAGATGTATAAAATAGGTAGATAAAGACCTTTAAAATAAAATAGGTAGGCCAAGACCTTTCCTACAAGACAGTAAATTCAATTTGGAATTCAATTAATTGAGAAAATGACACATTTGTATTTTATTCACAAAATAACTTCGCAAAAAGTATAGTAGACTACTTATTGGAATGCTAATTACAACATCCTATTTAACTTGTCAAGCTGAATACCTTTGCTTCTATGCATTGTTCCTGTAAGACAAATAGTTAGTGGTCAATGGCAAAAAGTGATTGTCAGCAGTCGGATCATTTTTAGGAGCCAGAAATCCAGAAAATCATTTGTAACTTTTTTCTCTCTGTTCTGGTTGAAGCCATAGTCTTTGTTGAAGCCTGTGGCGCTTGTAGGCTACTGTGTTTATATTTGTATTGTATTTGTTATAGTATTTGTTTATGTATGTATTGTATTATGATGATAAGTGCCCAGTTCCGTGTGTGCAGGAGCTTAGGTGTGTAGGTGATAGATTTTGTGGGCATGATTTTTTTTCATAATACATAAAAAAAAACTTCAACACTAATATTTTCTATAGCCAGGAATTTTTTCAATAATACATTAAAAAACAACTTTTCAACACTAGTAATTTCAATTGCCATGATTTTTTTCCATAATACATAAAAAAAATGGACAATTTATAGTTTCACCCAACCAACGATTTTCTGATGTGCCTTATGTTTTTCTGGTGTGTTTTTATGTTTTTTGAATGAATCTGCTAACCGTTTGTGTCGCAATTTTTTTTATTTTTTTTTATAGAGGTAGATAAAGGTTAGTTTTTTTTAGTTAGGTAAAGGTTAGGTTATTAGGTTAGGTCATTTGCAAAAAAAAAAAAAAAAAATTGCGACAGAAACGGTTAGCAGATTCATTCAAAACACATAAAAATACACCAGAAAAACATAAGACCCATCAGAAAATCGTTGGTTGGGTGAAACTATAAATTGACCAAAAAATTTCAACACTTCAATATTTTCTATAGCCATGATTTTTTTCCATAATACATTAATTTATATTTTTATGTATTGTTGTATTATGATGCTAAGTGGTGTGTGTGTGTGTGTGTAGGTACCTGGTGGTGGAGGTTGCGGCGGTGCGCGGCGGCGGCGTGAGGATGAACAGCCTGAAGGCGGCGGTGGTGGAGGCGGTGAAGAGGATGCACGGCGACTTTGGCGTTGGTGCCGTCACTCCGGGGCTTGGCGGTGAGGGTGGTGGTGGTGTTACCCTGGTGGTGGTGGTGTTACCCTGGTAGTGGTGGTGTTACCCTGGTGGTGGTGGTGTTACCCTGGTGGTGGTGGTGTTATCCTGGTGGTGGTGGTGTTACCCTGGTGGTGGTGGTGTTACCCTGGTGGTGGTGGTGTTACCCTGGTGGTGGTGGTGTTACCCTGGTGGTGGTGGTGTTACCCTGGTGGTGGTGTTGTAACCCTGGTTTGTTTGTTTGTTTAGAGGATAATTCCTCAGAGCCATAGTGATCTACCGCTGCAGCTTAGTGTTGGCCGAAGCCACCACCCCGGGAGGGGGGTCACAAACCCCCGGCTAACATCCGGTACCCATTCACTGCTGGGTGGACAGGGGCTCGGGTTTTAAGAAAGACCACCCATCTATCCGCTCCGCCCGGGGATCGAACCCGGGACTTCTCGGTTCTGAGCCGAGCGTGCTAACCACTACACTACGGAGTACCGGTGTTTGGTAACTTCGGTGTTGTTACCCTGGTGTTGTTGTAACCCTGGTGGTGGTGTAGTGTTATTGTTGTGGATCTGAGTGACATGTTTTTTGTGTGCTATTTGTCTATTTTTGGTAAATTTCCAGTTTGACACCGAATTCACTTTGGTGGACGAAACAATATTTTTCTGGTAAGTTATGATGTGTTTTGAATTAATCTGCTGACTATTTCTGTCGCAAATCACTTACGATTGAAAAACAAATTGAACCTATGCAAACCTCTACCTAACTAACCTTTACCCGACTTAAAAAACAAAACAGAAAAAAAAGAAGTTATTTGCGACAGAAACGGTCTGCAGACTAATTCAAAACATCAAAACTCACCAGAAAAAAAATAGTTGGTCCACCCAAGTGAATTCTGTGTCAAACTGGAATAATAACACTTTTTTTTCATGTGCATTTTTGAATTTATGATTACATATAATGTTTTAAAGTAATCGTCCAGACCCATTTTTCTTTCACTAATTTTCGAAGTTCCTTAAAATAACTATTCCATAAAAAATTTTCCATTCACGCTTTTCTTCCATAAAAATGACCTTTTGTAAAGCGCGGCAAACAACAGCGTACATTCCCGCCGTTGCGAAACTTGCTTTGGGGACTACAAGAGGTAAGCTTCACAGCCAGACCTCGACGACACGGAGACTCAGAGAAAAATATAGTATTGAAGAATTTTGGGTGTTTCTGATATATTTCTTGTGCGATATGGCATATACTTGCATCTTTCATGGGTACAGCAAGAAAGCTGTGCCTTTCCCGAGAGCTTAGCACCCATTTACAACCCACACGGCAACGATATATGTGTGCAGACCTTTGGAGCGACGGGGAGCGGCTGGTAGTAGCCAGGGTACTGCAGCCGTCTCATCTCGGTGGCCTTGCACCTACCCGCCGCTCCCCGCCGCTGCACACATCTGCACACATATATCGTCGCCCCACAGTTTGCAAATGGGTGCTAAGCTCTCGGTAAAGGCACAGCCCCCACGCTGCACCCACACAGGATGCAAGTACATGCCACATCGCACAAAAAATATATCAGAAACACCCAAAATTCCCCAAGTACTACATTTTTCTCAGAGTCTCCGCGCATATGTATCAGGCAGGGCTGGGAGGCTCCCTGTTGTGACGTCGCCGACCCGTGGTGTGTCGTCTGCTGATAAACAGTTGTGTTTTGAGAGCACGGGGAATTTACAGATTTTGAATGCGGATTATTTAAAAACGGGTGACTGGATGCAAAAAGTGACAACATATTGTTGATATACTCGATCATGGCTATATTTTGACTGCATTAAATCAGGAATGATGAAATGGTCTGGACAATTACTTTAAGGTTAGAATTATGATCTGATTGTAGTTGTGAGTCAGCATGCTAATCTTTACATTGACCCCTTGAAGCCCAGAACGTAATTTCCATTGTAATTTGGGTGCCATTAGACGATTTTTAGTGACTATTAGCAATGTTTTATAGATATGACCTGTTTAGTATCCTTGTCCACTTGCTAATGTGGTATATTCAGTTACTTTTCGTAATTTTATGGCTAACAGCAGACAATTTTATATAGCCAAGGAAAGGTCTGGGTGTGGAGGGTTAATAATGATGTTTTATTAGTCATGTGAGTGGTGGTGCATTTTTGGTCCTGTAGTGAAGTACTTGAACCCTGAGACCTGTGTGGCCTTCGTCAGCTGTGGCCGGGGTCCCCATCGCCTGGTGGCCTCGGCGCTGCCCTTCATCACGCAGGTCGGGGGCCGCGCCGCCTCCGTGCGCTCCCTCCACCACGCCGCGTCCATGAGGCACGGCTTCATCTTCCTCAGGGTGGGTGATTTTTTTTTCGTTTTTTTTTTTACATTGAAACGTTTTTTTTTTTTTTTAAATTATTATTATTATATACATTGAAACCTATTATTATTATTATTACTATTATTTTTTTACATTGAAACTTTTTTTTTTACATTGAATTTTTTTTATTTTTTTTTACATTGAACCTTTTTACATTGAAACTCTTTTTTTACATTGAACCTTTTTTTATTTTTTTATTTTTTTATAAACATTGAAACCTATAGCGCCAGTAGGCTATTTTATCATATGGAGGGACGTGATGGTTGGCCCTCCGCCTGTTGGTTGGTGCAGGCTGGATTTTTATAGTGACACCTGTGATGGTATAGGTGAAGGTCCGTTTTCTATAATGGTCTACCCTCAGTTTGAAGTTTGAAGGGTTGGTAGTTACCGCTCCCTGCCCTCGCATGCGTAACAACATAAGGAAGCTACAAGAGGCCGCGAGACCTACACGTGGTAGTTCCTGTTACTTAACACTACCTACATCCACCTTTCATCCCCATCCATAAAATTGTATAGCCTCCTTTTAAAAATCCTTATTGACTCCACACTAACTACCTGACGACCGAGTCCATTCCAATCATTTACCACCCTATTTGTGAACCAGTTTCTTCCCTATTTCTTTTAATTTACACATGAGTACTGAGTGTCCTACTCAAGGTGCTCGCTGGGGTAGTTTTTGAATGGTTTGTGATGATATCTGTACAACAAAAGGACATTAACCAAGGGCCTCGGAACTTTGATTTTTTTATGTAGAAGGAAAATAGCCGGAAAATTGAGCCTCTTGTTGACTGGGTTTGTAAAGCATCTTGAGACTTTCCAGCTGTCTTTGTAGCCTACTGATGACCATTGATGCGGCGAGAACACTTTCCTCACGGCATTCCCTCAACACACAGAAGTACAACGAGGAGAGATTGAAGCAGATGGAAGAGCAGCTGCCCGCCCAGGACAGAGAGAGACTGCAGCAGCAGCGGCTCAAGGCCCTGGGCCCACGGTGATCCTGCTGGGTGCAGGGCCGGGTGCCACCTGTGTGCAGGGCCGGGCGCCACCTGTGTGCAGGGCCGGGCAGCACCTGTGTGCAGGGCCGGGGGCCACCTGTGTGCAGGGCCGGGTGCCACCTGTGTGCAGGGCCGGGCGCCACCTGTGTGAGGCCGGTGCCACTGTTGCAGGGCCCGGTGCACCTGTGTGCAGGCCGGGCGCTACTGTGTGCAGGCCGTCAGCACGTGTGAGGCGGGGCCACCTGTGTGCCAGGCTACTGGTGGTGGAAGTGCCTGGCTGCTTGCCTCTGTAAAGTAGTTCATGGTTTGTGTTTATGCGATTGTAGATGTCCTTGAGATACTCTATCAAGTCTTAACAAGGCTGTATAATATTCCTGTTTTGTTATGCTAGTAAATGATTGACTTTTAAGTGTTCTAAAATCTAAATATTGAACTTGCTTCAGAGATTGTCTCTCATGACTTTTTTAGGATCTCATGAAGATCTGCCAACCCAGCTACTTTTGGGTTGACCTAATAATTGGGGCTGCAGCCCCCCAGAACCCCGCCCCGCCAGTTCACTAACTTGGACATTGGTTACCTAACCTAACTGGGTTATCAAACCACTCTCACCAACATGAAGATCGATCGGCCACCCAAAAAATAGCTGGGGTTGCAGGTCTTCACGAGATCCGTTTTTTGTCTAATGCTTATTTGTTTCTTTTTGAGTAATTTAGAGGAAATATATTAATGAAAAACAGATTTATACAATTCTATATATTGTATCCTGATCCATTACAAAAGAGGCAGGTGTGTGTGTGTGTGTGTGTGTGTGCGACCATCAATCACATGACACTGTAGATACACTTGCCACACACACACACACACTATATAACATGACAGGCGACAACATGGACAATATAATAACCTCCTTCCTCCAACAAATCCACATCCTACATCTGGTCTAACCATCCTGCTGTAACATTCCGTTCTTTCCCTTCCTCATCGTTTCACTATTTTTTTAAACTCCTCCCCTTTTATGCTTTGCCATAGTGCCATATCACCTCTGATGGCTGGCACATTCACTTTGGGGGGGGGCATTAAATCCAATCCATCCAATCATGCTTCTCACAGACAGGTTGTAGTTCTCCATGAAGAGTCTGATGACATTGAACACTGACAAGGAGTTAACTGACTGACTGACTTACAGAAAAACAGGCAGACAAGACTAGAGAAACTGATGACACATAAATGGGTCAAATGTTAAAAGAATAATGTTTATCTTAGAGAGAAGAATAACTGACAGACAAATAGATTAAACACGAAAGTAGACGATTAACGCAGAGAACGCGTCTTTCTTCCATTTCAGATACTTCAAGACGCCAACGTCGCCTCGGGAGACAGTCACTCGGGTACATACACATACACAACACTTTAAGTAAATTACTAAGAAAAGTAGAAAGTAAAGAGGACTGTAAGGATTTACAAAAGGATCTAGATAAGATTTTCAGATGGAGTCAACTATGGGAAATGGAGTTTAATGCTAAAAAGTGTAAAGTGATGGAAATGGGCAGTAGCAAAAAGAGACAGAGAGGAAAGTATTCGATGGGAAATGAATGGATAATCAAAACAAAGGTCGAAAAAGATCTGGGAGTGTGGATTACGGATAATTTGTCACCTGAGAAGCATATAAACAAGATCACAGGAGATACATATCAGTTGCTGAGGAATATAAGAATGGCATTCAAATATCTGGATGAAGAGATGATCAAGAAATTGATAACATCTTTGATTCGACCAAGGTTGGAATATGCGGCAGTGATTTGGTCACCACATAAAAAGAAGGATATAAGGAAGATTGAGAGAATACAAAGAGCAGCCACAAAAATGGCTCCAAGCCTGAGAGATTTACCATATGAGGAAAGACTTTCAAGACTAAAACTCCCAACTCTTGAGAAAAGAAGAGAAAGGGGAGATTTTATAGCAGTGTATAGAGCATCAATGGGCCTGGAAAAAATTGATAGAGAAGATCTGTTTGTGTGGGACGACAGAAGTACAAGAGGTCATGAGAAGAAATTGAAAAGGACAACATGCAAGAGGGACATAAAAAAATACAGCTTCCCGTATAGAAGCCTAGAAGCCTGGAACAACCTTGATGCAAAAGTGATTAATGCAAGAAGTATTCAGGACTTCAAAGGCAGACTGGATAATAGTAGATTTGGAGACGGGACAATACGAGCATAGTTCTTTTCCTGTATGTTACAACTAGGTAAATACACACACACACATCCTCCTCACTGGCAACGCTTCTCTATCTAAGCTGATATGTTACTTTGGCACCACACACTTTCTTGTCACTAGCACTGTTTCTGCATTAAGACCAATCATTTAGTAGTTCATTTTAGGTGTTCATCAATTACATCATCTTTCTGTTTAAGCCCTTCATGCCCAGATCTTTCCTTTGCTATATATAATCACCTGTTGTTGAGGCATAAAATGACGAAAAAGTAACATTATACCAAATTTGCTAGTGGACGAGGATACTAAACAGGTCATATCTATAAAATATTCATTATATTCATTAAAATCGTCTTATTACAATGGAAATTACGCTCTGGGCCTCAAGGGGTTAATCTGATTTTCCGTTAATGTCTTATAAGGTTACACGTTCCATTACAGTCCAAGTACCTGAGGTGTTATAACAAATGGACAAGGGTTACTACAGCTCTGGGATCAATACATTTCTTGGACGTTTCATGGACAACAGACATTTATCCTGAAGCTGAAACATTATCCATTTGCACAACTCACATTTTGTCTGTGCGGCACATTCACCTTTTTTGCCATTAACCCCTTGAGACCCAGAACGTTATTTCCATTGTAATTTGGGTACCATTAGAAGATTTGTAGTGACTATAAGCAATGATTTATAGATATGACCTGTTTAGTATCCTTGCCCACTAACTAATTTGGTATATTCAGTCACTTTTCGTAATTTTATAGCTAACAACAGATGATTTTATATAGCCAAGGAAAGGTCTGGGCGTGAAGGTGTAATAGTCCACCATTATTTCAGTCCACGGGTCTTGAATGTGGAGGCGTTTGACAGTGTTCTGGATAAGCGGCAGAGAAATGTAAGACCACGATGACTAGAGTATTTTTTTTAGCGAGGCAAAAAATGCTGCCCCCTTGCTGCTTACTGACTGATATTTGATGTCAGGAGAAGGGAATACTACACTTCTTCTAAATTTCAGCTGTATTTTATCATAGTTAACCCTATTATCAGGTAAACAGAGGCATCATTTTGACCCCTTGCTGCTTACTGACTGATATTTGATGCCAGGAGAAGGGAATACTACACTTCTTCTAAATTCCAGTTGTATTTTATCATAGTTAACCCTATTATCAGGTAAACAGAGGCATCATTTTGACCCCTTGCTGCTTACTGACTGATATTTGATGCCAGGAGAAGGGAATACTACGCTTCTTCTAAATTCCAGTTGTATTTTATCATAGTGAACCCTATTATCAGGTAAACAGAGGCATCATTTTAACCCCTTGCTGCTTACTGACTGATATTTGATGCCAGGAGAAGGGAATACTACGCTTCTTCTAAATTCCAGTTGTATTTTATCATAGTGAACCATATTATCAGGTAAACAGAGGCATCATTTTAAGCATGAGACCTTAAGATAGAATGGAATTTTTGCCTCGTTAAAAAAAATAGACTAGAAAACTTAATTAATCTACAAGTAAAAGAATAAACTCTAAAATCTACAAAGAATAAAAGTAAAAAGTAAAAGAATAAAGTCTAAAACGATGACTATTGTATGGACTTCAAAAACGAGTCGCAAACTGATCTGTGAAATATTTAAAAAGTACAAATCAATAGGAACAATAAATTGACTAGAAATAATAAATAGTTAGGAGGCGTGTGGTGAGCAGTGGTTGTAGGTTGTTGTGGTTTGCTCATCAACTACCTCAACGACCTCCATGTGTTTGGCCTCAGAGATGTAGTTGCAATCTTGACCTTTAACAACTGGCCCTCCCGTCATCCACCACACCAACTACTTCACCCTTCATGGCGCACATCTTCCCCCGGCACACCAGAGCAAAGGTGACTCAATAAACACTAAAAATAAAATTAATACTGTACTTGCCACACGTTAAGCTGGCGAGAATGGGGCCACTTCACTCCCCCCTTTCCGAATGCACGGGATTGGCTGAGGCGTTAGGTGTTGGGCCTTAGGGCAGAACTTGGAGTAAGGCATTCTCACCCAACACCCAACACCTCAGTCAATCCCGTGCGTTCGGAAGTGGGGAGTGAATGGGCCACATTTTCGCCACCCTAACGCACGGCGACTGGAAATCATGCGGTAAAGTCACATTTCTGAGACGCATTTTATCTTCAGGTCGTCCAGCCACTGCCGTTGCCGTCCATAGAGGCAGCGGTGGCCTGGTCTAAGAGTGCCTGGAGTGCCGAGGGAATCTCCATGTCGTCTGTGCAACTCTTCTGTTCCTTCCTCCACAACCTGAATCCTTCCTTCTTCCCTCCGCTCCCCTTCTTCTTCCCTCCCCGCAGTGGTGACGTCGCCTCCCCGGCCGGTTTCTTTCCGCCGCAGTCGTTCTTCCATTCCTCCAGAGCCATGTCGAGCTTGTCATTGTCACTGTCGTAGTCACTCAAGTCAAGGTCAATGCTGTCATCGTCGTCCTCTAGATTGGTGTCGTCCTTCTCGGCGGCGGCGGTCGTAGCGTTTTGTGTTTCGGTTTGTTTTTCTGCGTTCACGACATCCCTCTTTTCTTCTTGTGTATTTCCGTCTTTCCTTCTTTGTGTATTTCCCTATTTCCTTCTTGGTGTATTTCCCTCTTTTCCTTCTTGGTGTATTTCCCTCTTTTCTTCTTTGTGTATTTCCGTCTTTCTTCTTTGTGTACTATTTCATGTTCCCGCTTCTGTTCCTTGGGTTCCATTCCCTCTCCATCTGCTTCTCCTCTTCTCCCTTCCTCTATATCTCTCCGCTCTTTAGTTTCCTTTCTGTCTTTGTTTACTTTCTTCTGTGCATTACTTTCTTGCCTCTGATCTCTCTCTGTCTCACCATCCTTTCTCCTCACATCTCTCTCTGACTCACCATCCTTTCTCCTCTGGTCTCTCTCTGACTCACCATCCTTTCTCCTCTGGTCTCTCTCTGACTCACCATCCTTTCTCTTCACATCTCTCTCTGACTCGCCATCCTTTCTCCTCTGGTCTCTCTCTGACTCGCCATCCTTTCTATCTCCCGCAAGACTCCTTTTCTCTTCGTGCTCTGCCTTTTCATGCTTGGTGTTCCTCTTATCGCCCTTCCCCTTGTGCTGTGTGCGTCTCTTCATGTGCACCTCCTTGATGTACGCGTCCAGCTTGTCTAAGGGAACGATCTCCTCAAGGTCGTCGTCACTGTGCTTGTGAGGATCCGAGAGAAGAGGGACATGTTCTTCCTCTTCCTCTAACTCTTCAATAACATTCTTGCGACTTGTTTCACGACTTGTTCCACTTGCACCGCCATCCGTCACATCATCTTCCTTGCCTTTCATATTTTCTCCGGATTCATCACTCGTTTGATTATCCATCTCCGTCTTACTATCCACATCACTCTCCCCATCTCCTTCTCTGGCTATTTTTAACTCCTTGTCCTCCATCCCCCCATTCATCTCTCCTTCCCCCATCTCCCCACCATCACCAGCATTTCTAGGGTGTGGGGGAGGCTGGGGGGTTAAATGGGGCCTCAGATACTTAGCTAACCTCGGGTCACGGGTAACGTCCTCCTCCTTCACCCCTGCCAAGCTCCCCAGGCCGGCAGGGGGCGTGTACCCATCCAAGAGCTGCTGGGTGGCTAGTGGGAAGTCTGATGAGGTGGCGGCCTCCTCACTCGGCCCACTCCCTGCCTTGCTGTTGTGCCCTTGGCCGCCCTGGTCTAGTAGGCGTCGCTCCAGCTCATTCACTCGGTTTACCAAGACTCTGCAAGGGATGTTGTAGTGGTGGTGGTGTTAAATGAGAGGATATTGTAGTGGTGGTGGTGTTAAATGAGAGGATATTGTAGTGGTGTTAAATGAGGGGATATTGTAGTGGTGGTGTTAAATGAGGTAGAAAAGGTAGTGGTTGCAATAGTAGTGGTAGTTATCTGTACAGTAACTCCTAAAGAGTGTAGGGAATAATGATTGGTAGCCAGTACACCAAGGAGGCGACGGAGGCTGATACCATACCTACATTTATTTAAGACCCTCATCAATCTCATCTTACATGCTTTAGGGCTATTCTGCATCATTCCCTTATTCCCTACACTTTCCCTGGTTACTATAGGGAGTCAAACCCTCTATCTCTCCATGGTCAAATCCTTACCACTCTAATAGACGTTGGGAGACTGCTCTCGCACGCTTACGCATAGGCCATACCAACCTCACACACTCCTATCTCATGTCACGCTCCTCCCCAACCCTCTGCACACCCTGTCAAGTTCCTCTCACTGTCCAACATGTCCTAATAGCCTGCCCTCATCTTACTCCTGCCCGTTCCAGTTCCTTCCCTCATTTGTCCTCCCTTTCCCGACCTCCCTGTCTTGCGGACATTCTCCCGGAATCCCCCTCCTTCTCCCTGGACAATGTAACCTCCTTCCTCCAACAAATCCACATCCTACATCTGATCTAACCATCCTGCTGTAACATTCCGTTCTTTCCCCTTCCCTCATCGTTTCACTATTATTCTTTAACCCTGACCCTTGATATGCTTTGCCATAGTGCCATATGACCTCTGATGGCTGGCACATTCACCTTTTTAGGCATTCAATCAATCCATTACTACAGGGAGAGGATAGGAGTGGTCGTGATAAATATAGGTAGGATGGAAAATAGCAATGGTGATCACAGTATACTTTTCGTTACTTCTTTTTTGCCCTTGGCCTTGGCCTTGCATTGATGTTGCAAGTGTTGGTTCAAGGATCAAGTGCGAGAGTGAGTCGGGTGTTGAGCTACAAGGTCATTGAAGAAGAGGTCATTGAGGTCATTGCAAGTTTAGGGGTGACAAAAAAAACCATTAACCAGTTGCATTAACCCCTTTTACAACCATGATCTTTCCTTGGCTATAAAAAATTGTATGTTGTCAAGCCATAAAATTACGAAAAGTAACTGAATATGCCTTTGTGACGTAAAAAACTGCCACACCTCTCACCTGTTGAAGGGAAGATAAGAACATAAGGAAGATACAAGAGGCTGCGAGACCTACACGTGGTAGTTCCTGTTACCTAACACTACCTACATCCACCTTTCATCCCCATCCATGAACCTATCCACCCCCCTAGATGAAAGAAAAGAGTAACAGTGGATCAAGTTTAAGTAAATAATAATAACAACAACACTAACACTCTAAGCCTTCCCTTTGTTATGCTTTGCCCTAGTGCCATAGGACCTCTGATGTCTGGCACATTTTCCCTTTTTAGCATTAATTCAATTCATTCCCTGGTTACTGTGGATAGAGGGATAAATCGTGATAGGTCGTGATACATAGAGGTAGGATGGAAAATAGCAATGGTGATGACGGTATATTTTTTTTTTTTTACCCGTCCTAAAAATCCCTCCTCACCCACCTGTTTGCCAAGCGTTGTGTGCGCAGGGCCCGGGAGCGCTGAGCCAGGGCGTCCACCAGCGCCACACACAGGGAGCGCAGGTCACTCTCCGCCAGGCACCCCACCTCCCCCCGGTACTCCTGCAGGATCTCACTCACTGCCAAGGAGAAGGGACCAAGAAGAGAAAAAGGGAATTGAGAACAGAATAAAGGGATAAGAAGTATGATTTTTTAAGTGTTGACAAGAGGTACAGTTTATCATTTTGTGTAGAGCTTAAATCAAAATGTAATATTGTATTGTAGTCATTGGAAGCCTATCATCAAAAATTCTAGCCTCACAAGACATTACGGGAAAATCTGACGTTAAACAAGATGATATTTATAGGATATGCAGATTATTTTAGTTATTTGTTTAGAGTTTGGTTTGTGTGAAGTGTGAATGTTGTTAAGGGCGAGGGAAGTGACCTGACCGACCTTGCTTAGGGGTCACTATGAGGTTCTCTGACGTGCCCAGCTTGATTGTGCCTTGTGTCCGACACCGCTCCAGGGCTGACTGTTGGGGAGAGAGTGGGTGGGGGGCAGGCAGTCAGAGAGAGATAAAGGGAATAAAATAGGAGGAGAGAGAGAGAGAGAGAGAGAGAGAGAGAGAGAGAGAGAGAGAGAGAGAGGGCAGTCAGTCAAGAGATGAAAGAAATAAAATATGATAATTTGTATGATGCAAAAATTATCACTATAAAATAAAGTCATTCTAATGTGACAACAAGAGTTTAATTGCAATCCGATGGCGTGACCTTTGCACCCCAATGAATCCAATGAATTAATGTTTAATATCAACACTTTTCCACCACTTCCTCTCATTCTGTGCATGGCTATACAGGGAGGTCCCGAAGATACGAGCAGTTAGGTTCCACCTGGCATACTCGTAAAGCAAAATCTCGTATAACGAAACACATAACTAATGGTAAAATATAGGTTTGGTTCCAGGACCCCATCAATTATAAAAAAAAAAGAAAAAAAAAGACATGTTTTTCAACCTAAAATAAACTAAAGCAATCAACAAACTCTCAAATATATGGCTCTATATACCACACCACCACACCAAACACAGTGAATTAAGAGTGTGACAGCACAGCAGGACAGAGCACAAATAAGTCACAATAAGCACATTAAGTAAACCAGCAAATCACTAGAATGGACTCACAAGGCACAATACATACAAGCAACAAAGACGTTGTATGTACTCTTGGGGATGCCGTGTGATACACTACACTGGAGAGGGTAGGGTAGGTAAGGGACAAGGGAGTACTCTTGGGGGCGCCGTGTGATACACTACACTGGAGAGGGCAGGGTAGGTAAGGCACAAGGGAGTACTCTTGGGGGCGCCGTGTGATACACTACACTGGAGAGGGCAGGGTAGGTAAGGGACAAGGGAGTACTCTTGGGGGCGCCGCGTGATACACTACACTGGAGAGGGCAGGGTAGGTAAGGGACAAGGGAGTACTCTTGGGGGCGCCGTGTGATACACTACACTGGAGAGGGCAGGGTAGGTAAGGCACAAGGGAGTACTCTTGGGGGCGCCGCGTGATACACTACACTGGAGAGGGTAGGGTAGGTAAGGGACAAGGGAGTACTCTTGGGGGCGCCGTGTGATACACTACACTGGAGAGGGCAGGGTAGGTAAGGGACAAGGGAGTACTCTTGGGGGCGCCGTGTGATACACTACACTGGAGAGGGCAGGGTAGGTAAGGGACAAGGGAGTACTCTTGGGGGCGCCGTGTGATACACTACACTGGAGAGGGCAGGGTAGGTAAGGGACAAGGGAGTACTCTTGGGGGCGCCGCGTGATACACTACACTGGAGAGGGCAGGGTAGGTAAGGGACAAGGGAGTACTCTTGGGGGCGCCGTGTGATACACTACACTGGAGAGGGCAGGGTAGGTAAGGCACAAGGGAGTACTCTTGGGGGCGCCGTGTGATACACTACACTGGAGAGGGCAGGGTAGGTAAGGCACAAGGGAGTACTCTTGGGGGCGCCGTGTGATACACTACACTGGAGAGGGCAGGGTAGGTAAGGGACAAGGGAGTACTCTTGGGGGCGCCGTGTGATACACTACACTGGAGAGGGCAGGGTAGGTAAGGGACAAGGGAGTACTCTTGGGGGCGCCGTGTGATACACTACACTGGAGAGGGCAGGGTAGGTAAGGCACAAGGGAGTACTCTTGGGGGCGCCGTGTGATACACTACACTGGAGAGGGCAGGGTAGGTAAGGCACAAGGGAGTACTCTTGGGGGCGCCGTGTGATACACTACACTGGAGAGGGCAGGGTAGGTAAGGCACAAGGGAGTACTCTTGGGGGCGCCGTGTGATACACTACACTGGAGAGGGCAGGGTAGGTAAGGGACAAGGGAGTACTCTTGGGGGCGCCGTGTGATACACTACACTGGAGAGGGTAGGGTAGGTAAGGCACAAGGGAGTACTCTTGGGGGCGCCGTGTGATACACTACACTGGAGAGGGCAGGGTAGGTAAGGCACAAGGGAGTACTCTTGGGGGCGCCGTGTGATACACTACACTGGAGAGGGCAGGGTAGGTAAGGGACAAGGGAGTACTCTTGGGGGCGCCGTGTGATACACTACACTGGAGAGGGTAGGGTAGGTAAGGGACAAGGGAGTACTCTTGGGGGCGCCGTGTGATACACTACACTGGAGAGGGCAGGGTAGGTAAGGGACAAGGGAGTACTCTTGGGGGCGCCGTGTGATACACTACACTGGAGAGGGTAGGGTAGGTAAGGGACAAGGGAGTACTCTTGGGGGCGCCGTGTGATACACTACACTGGAGAGGGCAGGGTAGGTAAGGGACAAGGGAGTACTCTTGGGGGCGCCGTGTGATACACTACACTGGAGAGGGTAGGGTAGGTAAGGGACAAGGGAGTACTCTTGGGGGCGCCGTGTGATACACTACACTGGAGAGGGCAGGGTAGGTAAGGGACAAGGGAGTACTCTTGGGGGCGCCGTGTGATACACTACACTGGAGAGGGCAGGGTAGGTAAGGGACAAGGGAGTACTCTTGGGGGCGCCGCGTGATACACTACACTGGAGAGGGTAGGGTAGGTAAGGCACAAGGGAGTACTCTTGGGGGCGCCGTGTGATACACTACACTGGAGAGGGCAGGGTAGGTAAGGCACAAGGGAGTACTCTTGGGGGCGCCATGTGATACACTACACTGGAGAGGGCAGGGTAGGTAAGGGACAAGGGAGTACTCTTGGGGGCGCCGTGTGATACACTACACTGGAGAGGGCAGGGTAGGTAAGGGACAAGGGAGGGTGCGCAGACCTCTTCCACTGCCCACAAACTCCTCTCTGCACATCTGAATCATTGTACATCGTCCAGGATGTGAATTTTTGTAGGCCACATTGTCGTACCGAGCCACCAGAATTATCATATTTTCAGATTGATTATCGTACAACCTTAGGTAAAATCATAGTCAGTAAATGACTTTATAATTTTAGTAAATGAGAGAGAGAGAGAGAGAGAGAGAGAGAGAGAGAGCTCTCTCTCTCTCTCTCTCTCTCTCTCAACTTGTAATTTACTTTAGTAAATAACTTGGTAATTTTACTCACCCCAGTTTGAATGTCGTAACATTGGATTTTCGATCTCGTATATTGAAAATAGACCCTAATTTACACATCTCGTATCATCGGATTATCGTATATCGAATGCTCGTATAACGGGACCTCCCTGTACCTATTACTCAGCTATTATCACTGCATCCTACTTTTTCCTCCTTTGACCTTTCTACCAGGCCTCATTGTTTTCTAGAGCCTATGATGTAAAAAAAATGATGTGTATGATGTAAAAAAATAATTGATGGCAGAAATATATCTCTTAGCCTCCCCCCCCTCCTAGATAAGACTTTCTAACTAGGGGTCCAGAAATACTATGATTCTAAGTAATTGATGGCAGAAATATATCTCTTAGCCTCCCCCTCCCCTTTGGTTACGTTGCCTACCTTGTATTTGGAAGAGTTACTCCTGGCCAGCGTCACCTCCTCCTCAGCCTGCTTGAGCCTCTGCTGCAGGTACCTGGAGGACATGAGAGACTTGGGGTCAGGTCACGGCCACCACCGCCACTACTTCTAAGGGGATGGCGGCTAAATTTGTCAGGTACGTTGTCTGCTATCTATAGGAGTAGTCCGGGACATTTCTGATAGCACCTCGTAAACACTCAATATATAAGTCTACAGCGGGCCTGTCAAACACAACATACATTCTTTAGAAGCTTGCGAAAATACAGGACAGATACAAGAACACTAACCATTGCAAAGAACTGAAAAATACATTCATTAGAAGCTTGAGAGAATACAGTACAGAATACAGATACTAGAACACTAACCACTGTACTGTATAAAGAATAGAAATATGGCTATGAAGAGTAAAGCATCCCTGACCTAAACACTTAACATACAAGTCTACAGAGCCTATCAAACAGTCATACAGTCATTAGAAGTTAGAGAGAGAATACAGTACAGATACAAGAACACTAACCACGGCTTATCCTTATTTCACTCCTACTCATCATCACCCCCGCTTCATTCCACCATATACATCCATTATTTTCCACTTTCACTCATCCTATACTTCGTCATCAACCTAATCTTGGACTTACTCAACCCTATTCACCTCATACTCATCGACACTCACGTCTTATTCACTCCTATACGTCCATTCATTTTCACTTACCTCATCATCCTCATCCTAGACCGACTCATCGCGAAAACTAACTCCCGTAAAACACAGAAAAATGTATCTAGGGTGAAGCATCCCCGACGGGTACCTGTTTTCCGTAATGATGCCGTCGAGATCAACAATGCGCTTGGGGGGTGTAGGAGTGGTGTTGGAGGAGGTGTTAGCGAAGTGGTGTTGGGGGTTGTTAAGGACGGTGTTGAGGATGTAGTTCAGGCGGTGTAGCTTATGGTGAGTGGTGTCCAGTTCCCTTACCAGCTCTTCCCTCTCCTCCACCAGCCCTCTCACATCCCCCTCCAAAGCCTGGCACTGTAGGCAGGAGGGGGGGGGGGGGTTAGTACTAGGTAGTTAGGTATTAAGTTAGTACTAAGTAGAGGGTATTAGTAGTAGCAATAGATAGGATTAGAATGCTATGAAGAATGAAGACAAATAGGTACAGGTTATTGGTTAAGAGGTGAAGTGGGAGGGTGCTACAGGTTGAAGTTCCCAAACTCGGCAACCTCGGGACCAGCGCCGAGCCGAGTAATGGAATTTTCCGACTTTTAGAACGTAGATATATTAAGGGAAAAAAAAGCATGAAAATCCTTCCTTTTCTTTTCACTTGCACCAGTAGGTGTTCCTGGACGTTTGGGAGCCATAATACCAATAACAGACCTGTAGAAGTACACAAAATAACAGTGTACACAACTCTACAGTCACAACACCACTGAACAATAACAACAAACAAATCAGCGGGAGCAACCAAGCGGCCTAGTGTGGTGGCACCCAGCGGCCGACCCGGCAACTGCGCCCAGGGTTTTGGGTGTTCTGCCGTGTTTTGGAAAATCCGGAACCATAGCCGAGTTTTGGGTGTTGCCGAGTCTTGGGATGCCGAGTTTGGGAACTTCAACCTGTAGTACTTAGGAAGGGTGTTAGCAGGAGCAAGGCAGAGGATCAGAGTGCTATTAGGAAAAATGGTACGAGAGAAAGAGAAGTAGAGAAGTACATTATTGAAAAAAGTACAGGTTATTGTTTAAGAGGTGAAGTTATCTAGGGTGAAATAGAGTCTAGGGTGGAAAGTGAGAGCCGTTACCTTGGCACTGAGCTCCTCCATCTGTGAAATGAAGCGCTCCCGTTCCTGCAATGCCAGCTGCGTGAGGGCCGTGTTGTGCTGGCTGCCGCGCCGCCCCTCGCCGCCCCCCCGCCACCGCTGCACCTCCTCTCGCAGCACCTACAACCACGGATTGAAGTAGGAATCTAAGTAGGAATCTTGAATTTGAGTGACGGGGAAGATAGCAAGTTCAGAGAGAGAGAGATTTGAAGCTTTGATGGTAAAAATCTATTCATTTCTGAGAAATTCAATAAGTTTACGAGGAGGAAGAGCGAAGAAAAACAAGAAAATAGCGAGGAGAAAAACATCAGGGAAGGAAATGCAATAATGAGATCCTTCCATCCTTGCCCTCAAACCCCTTCATCCCTTCACCTGACCAGCCCTTATAGCATTACCCCTCCTCTTCCTCCCCTTCTTCTAATACATACTAGTCCTTCCCCCTTCCTCCCCTTCTTCTAATACATACTAGTCCTTCCCCCCTTCCTCCCCTTCTTCTAATACATACTAGTAGTCCTTCCCCTCTTCCTCCCCTTCTTCTAATACATACTAGTCCTTCCCCCCTTCCTCCCCTTCTTCTAATACATACTAGTAGTCCTTCCCCTCTTCCTCCCCTTCTTCTAATACATACTAGTAGTCCTTCCACTCTTCCTCCCCTTCTTCTAATACATACTAGTCCTTCCCCCCTTCCTCCCCTTCTTCTAATACATACTAGTAGTCCTTCCCCCCTTCCTCCCTTCTTCTAATACATACTAGTAGTCCTTCCCCTCTTCCTCCCCTTCTTCTAATACATACTAGTCCTTCCCCCCTTCCTCCCCTTCTTCTAATACATACTAGTAGTCCTTCCCCTCTTCCTCCCCTTCTTCTAATACATACTAGTCCTTCCCCCCTTCCTCCCCTTCTTCTAATACATACTAGTAGTCCTTCCCCCCTTCCTCCCCTTCTTCTAATACATACTAGTAGTCCTTCCCCCCTTCCTCCCCTTCTTCTAATACATACTAGTCCTTCCCCCCTTCCTCCCCTTCTTCTAATACATACTAGTAGTCCTTCCCCCCTTCCTCCCCTTCTTCTAATACATACTAGTCCTTCCCCCCTTCCTCCCCTTCTTCTAATACATACTAGTCCTTCCCCCCTTCCTCCCCTTCTTCTAATACATACTAGTAGTCCTTCCCCTCTTCCTCCCCTTCTTCTAATACATACTAGTAGTCCTTCCCCTCTTCCTCCCCTTCTTCTAATACATACTAGTAGTCCTTCCCCCCTTCCTCCCCTTCTTCTAATACATACTAGTAGTCCTTCCCCCCTTCCTCCCTTCTTCTAATACATACTAGTCCTTCCCCCCTTCCTCCCCTTCTTCTAATACATACTAGTCCTTCCCCCCTTCCTCCCCTTCTTCTAATACATACTAGTAGTCCTTCCCCCCTTCCTCCCCTTCTTCTAATACATACTAGTAGTCCTTCCCCCTTCCTCCCCTTCTTCTAATACATACTAGTCCTTCCCCCCTTCCTCCCCTTCTTCTAATACATACTAGTAGTCCTTCCCCTCTTCCTCCCCTTCTTCTAATACATACTAGTAGTCCTTCCCCCCTTCCTCCCCTTCTTCTAATACATACTAGTAGTCCTTCCCCCCTTCCTCCCCTTCTTCTAATACATACTAGTCCTTCCCCCCTTCCTCCCCTTCTTCTAATACATACTAGTAGTCCTTCCCCCCTTCCTCCCCTTCTTCTAATACATACTAGTAGTCCTTCCCCTCTTCCTCCCCTTCTTCTAATACATACTAGTAGTCCTTCCCCTCTTCCTCCCCTTCTTCTAATACATACTAGTAGTCCTTCCCCCCTTCCTCCCCTTCTTCTAATACATACTAGTAGTCCTTCCCCCCTTCCTCCCCTTCTTCTAATACATACTAGTCCTTCCCCCCTTCCTCCCCTTCTTCTAATACATACTAGTAGTCCTTCCCCCCTTCCTCCCCTTCTTCTAATACATACTAGTCCTTCCCCCCTTCCTCCCCTTCTTCTAATACATACTAGTAGTCCTTCCCCTCTTCCTCCCCTTCTTCTAATACATACTAGTAGTCCTTCCCCCCTTCCTCCCCTTCTTCTAATACATACTAGTAGTCCTTCCCCCTTCCTCCCCTTCTTCTAATACATACTAGTCCTTCCCCCCTTCCTCCCCTTCTTCTAATACATACTAGTAGTCCTTCCCCTCTTCCTCCCCTTCTTCTAATACATACTAGTAGTCCTTCCCCCCTTCCTCCCCTTCTTCTAATACATACTAGTAGTCCTTCCCCCCTTCCTCCCCTTCTTCTAATACATACTAGTCCTTCCCCCCTTCCTCCCCTTCTTCTAATACATACTAGTCCTTCCCCCCTTCCTCCCCTTCTTCTAATACATACTAGTAGTTCCTTCCCCCCTTCCTCCCCTTCTTCTAATACATACTAGTAGTCCTTCCCCCTTCCTCCCCTTCTTCTAATACATACTAGTCCTTCCCCCCTTCCTCCCCTTCTTCTAATACATACTAGTAGTCCTTCCCCCCTTCCTCCCCTTCTTCTAATACATACTAGTAGTCCTTCCCCTCTTCCTCCCCTTCTTCTAATACATACTAGTAGTCCTTCCCCTCTTCCTCCCCTTCTTCTAATACATACTAGTAGTCCTTCCCCCCTTCCTCCCCTTCTTCTAATACATACTAGTAGTCCTTCCCCCCTTCCTCCCCTTCTTCTAATACATACTAGTAGTCCTTCCCCTCTTCCTCCCCTTCTTCTAATACATACTAGTAGTCCTTCCCCCCTTCCTCCCCTTCTTCTAATACATACTAGTAGTCCTTCCCCTCTTCCTCCCCTTCTTCTAATACATACTAGTAGTCCTTCCCCTCTTCCTCCCCTTCTTCTAATACATACTAGTAGTCCTTCCCCCCTTCCTCCCCTTCTTCTAATACATACTAGTAGTCCTTCCCCTCTTCCTCCCCTTCTTCTAATACATACTAGTAGTCCTTCCCCCCTTCCTCCCTTCTTCTAATACATACTAGTAGTCCTTCCCCCCTTCCTCCCCTTCTTCTAATACATACTAGTCCTTCCCCCCTTTCTCCCCTTCTTCTAATACATACTAGTAGTCCTTCCCCCCTTCCTCCCCTTCTTCTAATACATACTAGTAGTCCTTCCCCTCTTCCTCCCCTTCTTCTAATACATACTAGTAGTCCTTCCCCTCTTCCTCCCCTTCTTCTAATACATACTAGTCCTTCCCCCCTTCCCCCTTCTTCTAATACATACTAGTAGTCCTTCCCCTCTTCCTCCCCTTCTTCTAATACATACTAGTCCTTCCCCCCTTCCTCCCCTTCTTCTAATACATACTAGTAGTCCTTCCCCTCTTCCTCCCCTTCTTCTAATACATACTAGTAGTCCTTCCCCTCTTCCTCCCCTTCTTCTAATACATACTAGTCCTTCCCCCCTTCCTCCCCTTCTTCTAATACATACTAGTAGTCCTTCCCCCCTTCCTCCCCTTCTTCTAATACATACTAGTAGTCCTTCCCCTCTTCCTCCCCTTCTTCTAATACATACTAGTAGTCCTTCCCCCCTTCCTCCCCTTCTTCTAATACATACTAGTAGTCCTTCCCCTCTTCCTCCCCTTCTTCTAATACATACTAGTAGTCCTTCCCCCCTTCCTCCCCTTCTTCTAATACATACTAGTAGTCCTTCCCCCCTTCCTCCCCTTCTTCTAATACATACTAGTAGTCCTTCCCCCCTTCCTCCCCTTCTTCTAATACATACTAGTAGTCCTTCCCCCCTTCCTCCCCTTCTTCTAATACATACTAGTCCTTCCCCCTTCCTCCCCTTCTTCTAATACATACTAGTCCTTCCCCCTTTCTCCCCTTCTTCTAATACATACTAGTAGTCCTTCCCCTCTTCCTCCCCTTCTTCTAATACATACTAGTCCTTCCCCCCTTCCTCCCCTTCTTCTAATACATACTAGTAGTCCTTCCCCTCTTCCTCCCCTTCTTCTAATACATACTAGTAGTCCTTCCCCTCTTCCTCCCCTTCTTCTAATACATACTAGTAGTCCTTCCCCCTTCCTCCCCTTCTTTCTAATACATACTAGTCCTTCCCCCCTTCCTCCCCTTCTTCTAATACATACTAGTAGTCCTTCCCCTCTTCCTCCCCTTCTTCTAATACATACTAGTCCTTCCCCCCTTCCTCCCCTTCTTCTAATACATACTAGTAGTCCTTCCCCCCTTCCTCCCCTTCTTCTAATACATACTAGTAGTCCTTCCCCCCTTCCTCCCCTTCTTCTAATACATACTAGTAGTCCTTCCCCCCTTCCTCCCCTTCTTCTAATACATACTAGTAGTCCTTCCCCCCTTCCTCCCCTTCTTCTAATACATACTAGTCCTTCCCCCCCTTTCCCCCCTTCTTCTAATACATACTAGTAGTCCTTCCCCCCTTCCTCCCCTTCTTCTAATACATACTAGTAGTCCTTCCCCCCTTCCTCCCCTTCTTCTAATACATACTAGTAGTCCTTCCCCCCTTCCTCCCCTTCTTCTAATACATACTAGTAGTCCTTCCCCTCTTCCTCCCCTTCTTCTAATACATACTAGTCCTTCCCCCCTTCCTCCCCTTCTTCTAATACATACTAGTCCTTCCCCCCTTCCTCCCCTTCTTCTAATACATACTAGTAGTCCTTCCCCTCTTCCTCCCCTTCTTCTAATACATACTAGTCCTTCCCCCCTTCCTCCCCTTCTTCTAATACATACTAGTAGTCCTTCCCCCCTTCCTCCCCTTCTTCTAATACATACTAGTAGTCCTTCCCCTCTTCCTCCCCTTCTTCTAATACATACTAGTAGTCCTTCCCCCCTTCCTCCCCTTCTTCTAATACATACTAGTCCTTCCCCCCTTCCTCCCCTTCTTCTAATACATACTAGTAGTCCTTCCCCCCTTCCTCCCCTTCTTCTAATACATACTAGTCCTTCCCCCCTTCCTCCCCTTCTTCTAATACATACTAGTAGTCCTTCCCCCCTTCCTCCCCTTCTTCTAATACATACTAGTAGTCCTTCCCCTCTTCCTCCCCTTCTTCTAATACATACTAGTCCTTCCCCCCTTCCTCCCCTTCTTCTAATACATACTAGTAGTCCTTCCCCCCTTCCTCCCCTTCTTCTAATACATACTAGTCCTTCCCCCCTTCCTCCCCTTCTTCTAATACATACTAGTAGTCCTTCCCCCCTTCCTCCCCTTCTTCTAATACATACTAGTAGTCCTTCCCCTCTTCCTCCCCTTCTTCTAATACATACTAGTAGTCCTTCCCCTCTTCCTCCCCTTCTTCTAATACATACTAGTAGTCCTTCCCCCCTTCCTCCCCTTCTTCTAATACATACTAGTCCTTCCCCCCTTCCTCCCCTTCTTCTAATACATACTAGTAGTCCTTCCCCCTTCCTCCCCTTCTTCTAATACATACTAGTAGTCCTTCCCCCTTCCTCCCCTTCTTCTAATACATACTAGTAGTCCTTCCCCCCTTCCTCCCCTTCTTCTAATACATACTAGTAGTCCTTCCCCTCTTCCTCCCCTTCTTCTAATACATACTAGTAGTCCTTCCCCCCTTCCTCCCCTTCTTCTAATACATACTAGTCCTTCCCCCCTTCCTCCCCTTCTTCTAATACATACTAGTAGTCCTTCCCCTCTTCCTCCCCTTCTTCTAATACATACTAGTCCTTCCCCCCTTCCTCCCCTTCTTCTAATACATACTAGTCCTTCCCCCCTTCCTCCCCTTCTTCTAATACATACTAGTAGTCCTTCCCCTCTTCCTCCCCTTCTTCTAATACATACTAGTCCTTCCCCCCTTCCTCCCCTTCTTCTAATACATACTAGTAGTCCTTCCCCCTTCCTCCCCTTCTTCTAATACATACTAGTCCTTCCCCCCTTCCTCCCCTTCTTCTAATACATACTAGTCCTTCCCCCCTTCCTCCCCTTCTTCTAATACATACTAGTAGTCCTTCCCCCCTTCCTCCCCTTCTTCTAATACATACTAGTAGTCCTTCCCCTCTTCCTCCCCTTCTTCTAATACATACTAGTCCTTCCCCCCTTCCTCCCCTTCTTCTAATACATACTAGTAGTCCTTCCCCCCTTCCTCCCCTTCTTCTAATACATACTAGTAGTCCTTCCCCCCTTCCTCCCCTTCTTCTAATACATACTAGTAGTCCTTCCCCCCTTCCTCCCCTTCTTCTAATACATACTAGTAGTCCTTCCCCTCTTCCTCCCCTTCTTCTAATACATACTAGTAGTCCTTCCCCCTTCCTCCCCTTCTTCTAATACATACTAGTCCTTCCCCCCTTCCTCCCCTTCTTCTAATACATACTAGTAGTCCTTCCCCTCTTCCTCCCCTTCTTCTAATACATACTAGTCCTTCCCCCCTTCCTCCCCTTCTTCTAATACATACTAGTAGTCCTTCCCCCCTTCCTCCCCTTCTTCTAATACATACTAGTAGTCCTTCCCCTCTTCCTCCCCTTCTTCTAATACATACTAGTAGTCCTTCCCCCCTTCCTCCCCTTCTTCTAATACATACTAGTAGTCCTTCCCCTCTTCCTCCCCTTCTTCTAATACATACTAGTAGTCCTTCCCCTCTTCCTCCCCTTCTTCTAATACATACTAGTAGTCCTTCCCCCCTTCCTCCCCTTCTTCTAATACATACTAGTAGTCCTTCCCCTCTTCCTCCCCTTCTTCTAATACATACTAGTCCTTCCCCCCTTCCTCCCCTTCTTCTAATACATACTAGTAGTCCTTCCCCTCTTCCTCCCCTTCTTCTAATACATACTAGTAGTCCTTCCCCCCTTCCTCCCCTTCTTCTAATACATACTAGTAGTCCTTCCCCCTTCCTCCCCTTCTTCTAATACATACTAGTAGTCCTTCCCCCTTCCTCCCCTTCTTCTAATACATACTAGTCCTTCCCCCCTTCTATCCTTCCCCTCTTCCTCCCTTCCTTCTATCCTTCCTCTTTCCCCCCTTCCTCCCTCCCTCTGTACTCACCTTTGTATCTGCCTGAGCATCATGGAGGCGACACCTCAGCTCGGTGGCATCCTGTCTCAGCATGCGGTTCTCCTCCTTGGCCTGACACAGCAGCTGGGCTAAGGTGCCGCCCGCTCCGCTCAGCATAGCAGATCGCCCGGGGTCTGTGAGGGCAGCCTGGGGACAAGGGAGCTTAATTATGGTCCTCATCCGTTAAAGGTTTAATTATGGAGTTTAATTAAGTCGATAATTTAAAGGTTAAACCCCTTCACGCCCAGATCTTTCCTTTGCTATAAAAAATTGTCTGTTGTTAGCCATAAAATTACGAAAAGTAACTGTATATATTAAATTAGCTACCTAGTAAAAGGTTTAAAGATTAATATAAAGAAGGTTAAAAGATGGGTTTAGAGAGTTAATTATGACGCCCAGATTTACTTATGAGCTAATTAAGGTTTCTGGTGTGCTAAGTGAAGCCATTACAGGTTGAAGTTCCCAAACTCGGCATCCCAAGACTCGGCAACACCCAAAACTCGGCTATGGTTCCGGATTTTCCAAAACACGGCAGAACACCCAAAACCCTGGGCGTAGTTGCCGGGTCGGCCGCTGGGTGCCACCACACTAGGCCGCTTGGTTTCTCCCGCCGATTTGTTTGTTGTTATTGTTCAGTGGTGTTGTGACTGTAGAGTTGTGTACACTGTTATTTTGTGTACTTCTACAGGTCTGTTATTGGTATTATGGCTCCCAAACGTCCAGGAACACCTACTGGTGCAAGTGAAAAGAAAAGGAAGAACAATGTGTTAACTATTTCTGAGAAAATTGACCTTTTGAAGAAGTTGGATGGCTTTTTTCCCCCTTAATATATCTACGTTCTAAAAGTCGGAAAATTCCATTACTCGGCTCGGCGCTGGTCCCGAGGTTGCCGAGTTTGGGAACTTCAACCTGTACTTTAAGTTGTGTGAACCATTTGACTTCCTTTTACTTTTTGCTTTACCTTTTACTTTGACTTTACTTGTGCAACCCCTTTGACTTCCTTTGCTCCTATACAATGATACAATGAATAATAAATGTCTCCTGCCAGTACTAAATTTCCGCACCTTGCTCCGAGCATGTATTGTAAATAAACTCTTAACCCCTTCATGCCCAGATCTTTCCTTGGCTATAAAAATTGTCTGTTGTGAGCCATAAAATGACAAAAAATAACTGAATATAGCAAATTAGTTAGTGGACAAGGATACTAAACAGGTCATATCCATAAAATATTGTTTATACTCACTAAAAATTGTCTATTGGTACCCAAATTACAGTGGAAATTATGTTCTGGGTCTTACGGGGTTAAGTGAGAGTCAGTTAAAAGTGTTAATTATTCATGGCGTGTAGTAGTAGTAGTGTAGTGGGGGATTTAATATATCTTACCAGCACACAAACTTATCAATACAACACTGGTAAAGACTGGCAAAGACTGGCAGACTGTACTTACTCTTCTTCAATCTCCTTTCTCCACTTCTTTCTCCCTTTTCTTTCTTACTTCTCTTGTCATCCTTTTCTCCTAAGCATATTTACTCCTATTCTCCTTTCGCTTCCTTCTCTTTCCCTTTTACTTCTCCTTTAGTTTCCTTTTCTTCCTCTTTTACATCTCCTTTCATCCTTTTCTCCTAAGCATATTTACTCCTATTCTCCTTTCGCTTCCTTCTCTTTCTCTTTTACTTCTCCTTTCGTTTCCTTTTCTTCCTCTTTTACATCTCATTTCATCCTTTTCTCCTAAGCATATTTACTCCTATTCTCCTTTCGCTTCCTTCTCTTTCTCTTTTACTTCTCCTTTCGTTTCCTTTTCTTCCTCTTTTACATCTCATTTCATCCTTTTCTCCTAAGCATATTTACTCATCTCTTTTCATATCCCTTCGTCTCCTACTTCTCTTCCTTCAACATTTTAACACTTTATTATGTTTGCCTTTGAACAGTTTATGATGAACACCCTCCTTCCCTCCCCCCCTGTACCTTGGTCGGGGTGAGGGCCAGGGGGCGGTGGAGGGCCGGCCCGCCACCCTGCTCGGCTAGCGTTCGGAACTTGTCCCTTTCCTTCTGGCACTCCTGCAGCTCGGCCCTCAGGATGCCCACGGCGGCACTCTTGCTCTCCACGGCACGGTGCAGCACGCCGACCTGGGAGGAGGAGCTTGTTACTGTGTGTGTGTGGGGGGTGGGGGGGGGGGGGGGGGGGAAGAGAGAGAGAGGTGGGGGGGAGATGGGAGGGAAGGAGGAAGAGAGAGAGGAACAGACAATGCGAGAGAGAGAGAGAGAGAGAGAGAGAGAGAGAGAGAGAGAGAGAGAGAGAGAGAGAGAGAGAGAGAGAGAGAGAGAGAGAGAGAGAGAGAGAGAAAGAGAGAATTTGCCAAAACAGTTAAATAATTAAGATACTCAAAGTGGAGAGATTTAGACGATGAAATAGGTCAGTGGAAAGATTCAGACGATGAAATAGGTCAAATTGGAGAGATTTAGACCATGAAATAGGTCAAATTGGAGAGATTTAGACCATGAAATAGGTCAAATTGGAGAGATTTAGACCATGAAATAGGTCAAATTGGAGAGATTTAGACGATGAAATAGGTCAAATTGGAGAGATTTAGACAATAAAATGGGTCAAACTGGAGAGATTTAGACGATAAAATAGGTCAAACTGGAGAGACAGACGATAAAATAGGTCAAACTGGAAAGATTCACGACGATAAAATAGGTCAAATTGGAGAGATTTAGACGATAAAATAGGTCAAACTGGAGAGATTTAGACCATGAAACAGGACAAATTGGAGATTCATGAACACCGAACTTCCTTGGGTGGACGAAACTACTTTTTTCTGGTGAGTTTTGATGTGTTTAAAATTAATCTGCTAACCGTTTCTGTCGCAATATTTTTTGTGTGTGTGATTTGCAACAAATATGACAAAAAAAACAAATTGAACCTGAACCAGGGCCCTAATATGACACAGATGAAGACACAAAATGACACAGACTCTCCAGATAGCCCCTTCTAACTGTCCTGAAATCATGGATGTAGAAATGTAAGTATTAACGCCACCACACGTCTGTAAATAACAAGAAACGTTGAACTGGCGACTTTACTGTTATCTACGGTAATCGTTTCTGTCGCAAATCTTTTTTTTTTCTTTGCAAAATGACAAAAAAACAAATTGAACCTAATCAAATATATACCTAACCTAACCTTAACCTAACTATAAAAAAATAAAATAAACTAACCTTTACCAAACTAAAAAAAAGAATAAGAAGAAGCTAAATAGAAGAAAAAAAATATATAAATGATTTGCGACAGAAACGGTTACTTCAGTTCAGTTCAGTTGTGGGTCGGGAGTCAGGCCTTTTTCAACGGCACTCCCTGACATGTTTCTTCTTGCTGTCTGGGTCTTTAATTAGTTGTCTTCTCTTATTCTATCTTATTATTTTCTCTGGTCATCCAAAAACTGTTGATTGTTCTTTTTGCTTCTTCCACATTCCCCTCTCCAAACAAATACTCCCCCACTATAGCCTCTTCCTCCTCTAAGTAAGGTTATTTTTTTTTGTTCATTATACTGTGCAGTTCAGTTCAGTTCAGTTCAGTTGTGGGTCGGGAGTCTGGCCTTTTTCAACGGCACTCCCTGACATGTTTCTTCTTGCTGTCTGGGTCGTTAATTTGTTTTCTTCTCTTATTCTATCTTATTAGTTTCTTTCTTTTTCTTTCTTCTTATTTTCTCTGGTCATCCAAAAACTGTTAATTGTTCTTTTTGCTTCTTCCACATTCCCCTCTCCGAACAAATAGCAGGTTAGCAGGTTAATTCTAAACACATCAAAATTCACCAGAAAAAATAGGGTAAATTTCCAGATGAACACCGAACTTCCTTTGGTGGACGAAACGACTTTTTTCTGGTGAGTTTTGATGTGTTTAGAATTAATCTGCTAACCGTTTCTGTCGCAAATCTTCTTTTTCCAACAAAAATGACAAAAAAATAAATTGAACCTAACCGAACCTATACCTAAACTAACCTTAACTTTAAAAATAAAATAAAAAAGGCGACAAAACTGGTTAACAGGTTAATTCAAAACGCATCAAAACTCACCAGAAAAGTCGTTTCGTCCACCAAAGTGCATTCGGTGTTCATCTGGAATAATAGCCACACTACTACCTACTGTATCTGTGAGCCCGCTGCTTCCCCATTACTCATATTTACCTCATTTTTCAGGTTTTCCAGCTCCTCCTCTGGCGTGACGATCTGCAGGTGCTTGGGGCGGCTCCTGGTGACGCCCGTGCTCTTCATGACGCCCGGGGAGGGGCGGCACTGGTGACGTGCAGGGCGAGATGTCAGTGGGCGTGGAGGCGTGGACACTGCAGCAGGAAGCGGTCAGTGGTGTCCTGAAGGTTCCTGCAGCAGCCACGGGGGCACCGAGGGGCGGGGCACAGATGGATTGATTGATTTAATGCCTAAAAAGGTGAATGTGCCAGACATCAGAGGTCATATGGCTGGGGCGGGGCACAGAGGCAGGGGGTGCAGGGGGGCGGGGCAAGGGGGGTCCTGTAGTATGCAGTAGTTTGGCCGCGCGTGCTGTCTGTTGTTGGTGAAGGCACAGGTGAGGCGGATGACGGCGGGGCGTCGTGATGGGTGGACGGCAGCGGCGGCCAGCAGGGTGGTCAGGTCAAAGGTGGTGACGTTCAGGGCGATGAGGTGACCACGTAGAAGTTGTCGGTGTGAGTGGCAGCGAGGACACTGCAGCAGGAAGTGGTCAATGGACTCCGGGACGTTCCTGTGACTGTTGTTGTGACAGTCTGTTATTTAAGTCTGGGTCTGGGGGCCGTCATGGCTATTGGCTGCCTTTTTATCGACACTCCCATAGCTCATAAGAATGCTACAATAGGCGTGAGACCTACACATAAGAACATAAGTGTAACGCGAGAAATTACATTAATAGGGGAAGAGATGAAATAACACATAAGTATCAATAAGCTAACGAGGAATTTTCCTCCACGCCTCATTCCTGAATCACTGGTTAGGCTTATATTTTAAGCCAGTAGTAATTAGACACGTAGCGAAACGAGGTGAGAACGGGGATTTTAGGTTAGGATAATTTTAGAAGCAGCTCGACGTTCATTGAGTTAAGTCGCCTGTGGGGAGGTGATATTCTCGCCCTTGGTAAAAGTATGTTGTGAAATGTTTGTTAACTAGAGATGTAGACATGACTTACTGGTGATTCTTTTTGTTGACCAGGACTAATGAAGTGTATTACTTAGGGTCCCAAGGTAGGATACTGTTGGCGGACCAGGGGGCCAAGCGCTCACAAATTAGCAGAGGGGGCAACCACAACATGTCACAGCCAGCCGTGTGAGGACAAGGAGAAAGAAGGAAATAGAAAAATAAGTGAGAGGGAAACGTTGGAAGTGGGATAGACTACGTATACATTATATTAGGATAACGACTTGAGCATTACATGTGCGTATCGTTAAGGGGTAACAGTGCGACTGAAGTTACCAGAGATAGTAAACTATATTAGGATGACGACTTGAGCATTACATGTGCGTATCGTTAAGGGGTAACAGTGCGACTGAAGTTACCAGAGATAGTAAACTAGATTAGGATGACGACTTGAGCATTACATGTGCGTATCGTTAATGTGGTGACAGTGCAACCGAAGTTACCAAAGATAGTAAACTATATTAGGATAACGACTTGAGCATTTCGCGTGCGTATCGCTAGGAGGGAAGGAAGACTTAATATTAAGATAACTTGTGAATGTATAATAATTACCAAGTGAGACAGTAAAGAGTTAAATATATTATAATTAGAAATATATTAACGCGTTGTCATTCAATTTCCAACCAGTACTTACATATTTTCTTAAATCTTTTATTTTTGTTCATTCATATATTTTTTCCCACTTAATGTGGGTGGTGGCAGCGGAGTAACCAGGACTGTAGAGTACACTCCCAAGGTGGGCACTACATAATGGTGACAACGGTGTAGATGGTCATTTTGACCACTACATAAGGAAGCTACAAGAGGCCGCGAGGCCTACACGTGGTAGTTCCTGTCACCTAACACTACCTACATCCACCTTTCATCCCCATCCATGAATTTATCCAGCCCCTCAATGGCTCAGCATGACCTGTCTACTGAGACCATTCCAATCATTCACCACCCTATTTGTGAACCAGTTTTTCCCTATTTCCTTTCTAAATCTACGCTTTTCCAGCTTGAATCCGTTACTTCTTGTTCTACCCTGGTTAAAAGCCGTAAGAACTTTTCCTACCTCTCCTTTATTAAATCCCTTTATCCACTTAAAAACTTCTATCAGATCGCCCCTTACTCTGCGTCTCAAGAGTGAGTGTAATTTTAATAACTTCAATCTCCTCGCATAACTAAAGTTACGCATCCCTTGTATCATTTTGGTCATCCTTCTCTGCACTGTTTCTAACAAGGCTATATCCTTCCTGTAATATGGAGACCAAAACTGAACTGCATAGTCTAGGTGAGGCCTGACTAGAGCCAGATAAAGCTTTAGAATAACTTCCGCACTTCTACTTTTAACACTTCTGGTAATGAATCCTAACACTCTATTAGCTCTATTTCTGGCCTCAATACATTGTTTCCTAGGTCGGAGGTCTGGGCTCACCCTCACTCCAAGATTTTTTTCACCTTCTGATCTTTTCAGCGATACATTGCTTATGGTGTATCTATTACCAGGGTTTTTTCTACCAACATTCATAACGCTGCATTTATCAATATTAAATTCCATCTGCCATCTGACTGCCCACTCGTTAAGTTTATCTAAGTCTCCCTGCAATATGTTTACATCAGACTGTGATCCAATAATCCTACCTAACTTAGTATCATCAGCAAACTTGTTGATATCACTGCTAATCCCACTATCCAAGTCGTTGATGTAAATCAAAAATAGTAATGAACCCAAAACAGACCCTTGTGGAACTTCACGGTCACCAGTCCCCATTCAGATTTAGAACCATTAATTGTAACCCTTTGTTGCCTATTACTTAGCCAAGCTCTGATCCAATGAAGAACCTTCCCATCTATTCCATGAGCCTTAACATTATTTAAGAGTCGCTCGTGTGGTACTTTGTCAAATGCCTTACTAAAGTCCAGATATATTATATCATAATTCTTATCATTATCTGCTGTCTCATACATATACACGAGGTAGTTCCAGTTACTTAACACTACCTACATCCACCTCTCTTCCCTATCCATGACCTTATCCAGACTCCTTTTAAAGCTCCCTAATGACTCTGCACTAACTACCTGTTTACTGAGTCCATTCCAGTCATTTACCAACCTATTCTGCCTCTCATACAGTTTTATAAATCAGCTCAAATTCACTCCTTCATACAATTTCCTTCTCCATAGAGGTGGGCGAGGCAGGCAGGGCACAGGTGCGTCCCTCCCTGCCCCCCACCCTCTCACCGCCCACACTCCTGCAAAGAAAACTTTTTTGACACCTAATACTCAGTCCCAGCAAGAATGCCATCACCATTCTCTGCCTCCCTGTCATGTGTGGGGTGGCAAGAAATATGTGCGTGAATCATGTAAAATCTTGTGTGTAGACTAGTCCTTTCCCTTCATTTGTTTGCTTCACACAATTGATCAAGGAAAAAATAAGTTTAAACAGTTCTGAACCTTTATAATACAAGAATAATTATGCACACCATTCATCAAACCCTTCTTGGTGTGATGCTGACACAGTCCTACAACATTACTATGTGAGCCTTCCCACAGCGGGCAGGATCTTGCCGTCACTGCCAGGCTGCTGGAACATTACAATCATGGGGAAACAAATGGAGATAAAATGCCAGGCCTGATGAGTGGCTGTAGGCTATTCTTGGTATCATGGTGAATGCTGTGAACATGTAGGCTAATCAGTATGATGAACCCTAGAGGCGTGACCTGGGCAAGGCAATGACTGCACCAATGGAGGGCTGTAGACAGACCTTTGCAGCAAGAAATGCAACCCGGTTCTGCCAGAGTGAACCACGAGTTTGTTGCAGCAATCAACACATCAACCATGTTACCACACGGAGAGAGAAAGCCGCTGCTACTACGCACATACACAATCATAAGTACTTGCATGGGAAAAAAATGTATAGCATTTTGTACATATGAAAGACTGGAGCCGGGAAAGGATGAACAAAGGTTAAGACTTTTTATCACAGTAGTAACAAGGCACTGATACCACGGCGGTGGCTGTATCACAAAATGCTACCTACACCTCTCTAGGAATTTACACCCTACAAAAATCACCATATAACGCGTGCTGCAGATGTCAGACACGGCAAGTGAGGAGCCCAACCTGAAGGGCCTTGTGCCGCCTGTTGACCTTTGACAGAGGCTGGCAGGGTAATGTAGTTGACAAAGGAAAGAAGTTAACTGAATTGAATTAATGCTAAAAAAAGGGAAAATGTACCAGACATCAGAGGTCCTATGGCACTATGGCAAAGTATAAAGAAGAGGAGAGGTTAGAGAGAGAGTGAAACGGTGAGGGAAGGGGAGAGGGAGGGAAGGTTATAGCAGGAGGGTTAGATCAGAGGAAGGCTGTGTATTGTGTTGGGGAAAGAAGGAAGGGAAAGGAGGGGGCAAGGGAAAGAAAATCAGTGCCAACCAGTAGATGGGAGTTGGTATGCCTACACTCCTATCTGCAGCAGTACTCTCATTGGGAGATGCTGTAAGGGAGAAAACTGGGGCATGATTCGCACTGGAAAATCAACATTATTACAAAAAAACATAAGAAAATAAGGAAGCTACAAGAGGCCGCGAGACCTACACGTGGTAGTTCCTGTCACCCTGCATTGCATTCACCCATCTCTACACTGGCTGGGAAGGGCATTTCGTATCTTCGTGGTAGTTTTTGGCACATGTTGAGCATAAAGCCATTGATCTTATTATATCTTAAATTCCATACAGAACCATACTACCACAATCAACTTTAGAAAAAAAACTTTCACTACATGCTTGCCTAAATTAATTTCTTTGTACTCCAATTCCTGAAAATCATCTTCAACAGCCAGCGTCTAACTTTTCTTTCCTCCTTACTTAAAATTTTAGAACAGCATTACATAAGAACATAAGAAAATAAGGAAGCTACGTAAGACCTACACGTGGTAGTTCCTGCAGTCACTGGGCTTTCCTCAAATATCCTTTAGTCACTAACAAACAGAAGACAACAGCCCGATGTGAGGCTCTTGAGTGGCAGCCGAAATCACTGGCCACTAGAGGTGCGTCCACTCCTCCTGCGTGCTGTCCTTGGCTGCCCCATTCTTAGGGACAGGTGAACCATCCTTGCCAAAGCTCCCCATCACGTAGCCATAGTTGTCATAAGGAGCTGTAGGGCTGGCAGCACACTCCACAGGGGCAAGGACAGAGAGGCGCTGGTATGTGGGGTCCTTGGTGGTGGGTTTAGTCTTGGCTTGGTACAGGTGGGGGATGAGGGATGGAAGTGTGTCCTGGGTGAGGGTGGGTCGCCTGTCTCGCAGGGCAGAACACCCGTCACTCTGGTAGGACGTCAACACACGGAACACCTGCAGGGATGATTGTCATGTTGTGATGTGTATTCACCTCGTTGTATTTATCTAGTGGTATTTTACAGGGCCTGGCCAACACTGGTATGGCCCCGTCTCCATAGCTACACTTATTTTATCATTCTCATCCTTTGTGCTTAGTCTTGGGGGAAGCCACCACCCCGGGAGGCGGGTCACAAACCCCCGGCTGACACCCAAGTTTGAATCATATGGGTTGGAATGAGAGTGTTTACTGTATGTATATTATTATTATTATTATTTATTAAGTGTTATGAGGGATGTGTGATTATGAGAGAGGACTTTTTTTTTGTATGTGGAAAAAATGGTTGAGGATCTCTCTCTCTCTCTCTCTCTCTCTCTGACTCTCTCTCTGACTCTTTCTCTGACTCTCTCTCTCTGACTCTCTCTCTCTCTCTCTCTCTCTCTCTCTCTCTCTCTCTCTCTCTCTGAGACTTACCTCATTTAACGTGGTCTGAGAAACATCGTACTCTGTGACTCCTAAAGACTTTGCACCGTTCATGGTGTCGAAGATGAGTTGTAGCGGCAGCTGGCGACTCACCTCCACTGTCAGACTCAGGTGGTGTTGCTCCTGGAAGACATTAGGAACTCTGAATGGTTTGTGGTATGTGTGTGTGTGTGTGTGTGTGTGTGTGTGTGTGTATTTACCTAGTTGTAACATACAGGAAAAGAACTATGCTCGTACTGTCCCGTCTCCAAATCTACTATTCTCCAGCTTGCCTTTGAAGTCCTGAATACTTCTTGCATTAATCACTTTTGCATCAAGGTTGCTCCAGGCTTCTAGGCTTCTATACGGGAAGCTGTATTTTTTTTTGTCCCTCTTGCATGTTGTCCTTTTCAATTTCTTCTCATGACCTCTTGTACTTCTGTCGTCCCACACAAACAGATCTTCTCTCTCAATTTTTTCCAGACCCATTGATGCTCTATACACTGCTATAAAATCTCCCCTTTCTCTTCTTTTCTCAAGAGTTGGGAGTTTCAGTCTTGAAAGTCTTTCCTCATATGGTAAATCTCTCAGGCTTGGAGCCATTTTTGTGGCTGCTCTTTGTATTCTCTCAATCTTCCTTATATCCTTCTTTTTATGTGGTGACCAAATCACTGCCGCATATTCCAACCTTGGTCGAATCAAAGATGTTATCAATTTCTTAATCATCTCTTCATCCAGATATTTGAATGCCATTCTTATTTTCCTCAGCAACTGGTATGCATCTCCTGTGATCTTGTTTATATGCTTCTCAGGTGACAAATTATCCGTAATCCATACTCCCAGATCTTTTTCGACCTTTGTTTTGATTATCCATTCATTTCCCATCGAATACTTTCCTCTCTGTCTCTTTTTGCTACTGCCCATTTCCATCACTTTACACTTTTTAGCATTAAACTCCATTTCCCATAGTTGACTCCATCTGAAAATCTTATCTAGATCCTTTTGTAAATCCTCACAGTCCTCTTTACTTTCTACTTTTCTTAGTAATTTAGCATCATCAGCGAATAAACTCATATAACTGTTCACTCCCTCTGTCCTATCATTTACATAGACCAAGAACATCACTGGGGCCAATACTGATCCTTGAGGAACTCCACTTATCACACTGCACCATTCTGACTTCTGATCTTTTATTACTGTTCTCATCTCTCTGTTGCTCAAAAAGTCTTCCATCCACTTCAGCAAACCACCCTTCAATCCTCCTACATGTTCTAGCTTCCAGAGCAGTCTCTTGTGAGGTACCTTGTCAAATGCCTTCTTTAGGTCCAAGTATATGCAATTGACCCACCCCTCTCTTTCCTGTGTCACATCGATCACTCTCGAGTAAAAGCTTAATAAATTCGTTGTACATGACATTCCTCCTCTAAATCCAAACTGGCCACCTGCGAGTGTGTTTGTCTCTTCCAAATATTTCAACCATCTGTCCTTCACAATTTGTTCACACATTTTTGCCACTACACTTGTTAATGATACTGGCCTGTAATTTAATGGTTCTTCTTTGTCACCTCCTTTGTGAATTGGCACAATATTTGCTCTTTTCCAATCAAGCGGGACTCTGCTCTCCTTGAGTGAACTCTCAATTACACTATGTAACTTTCCTGCTAGTTGGTTACTGCACTCTTTCATTATCCAGTTCGACACTCCATCTGGACCCGGGGCTTTTCTCACAAAAAGTTTCTCACATTTCGTGTGTGTGTGTGTGTGTGTGTGTATTCATCTACTAGTTGTATTTTTTAGTGTGTGTGAAGAAGAAACATGTCAGGGAGTGCCGAAGAAAAAGGTCAGACTCCCGACCCACAACTGAACTGAACTGTGTGTATTTACCTAGTTATATCACACAGGACCTTAGCTATACTGGTGTGGTCCTGTCCCCACCCACAACTGAACTGAACTGTGTGTATTTACCTAGTTATATCACACAGGACCTTAGCTATACTGGTGTGGTCCTGTCCCCACCCACAACTGAACTGAACTGTGTGTATTTACCTAGTTATATCACACAGGACCTTAGCTATACTGGTGTGGTCCTGTCTCCACCCACAACTGAACTGAACTGTGTGTATTTACCTAGTTATATCACACAGGACCTTAGCTATACTGGTGTGGTCCTGTCTCCACCCACAACTGAACTGAACTGTGTGTATTTACCTAGTTATATCACACAGGACCTTAGCTATACTGGTGTGGTCCTGCCTCCACCCACAACTGAACTGTGTGTATTTACCTAGTTATATCCACAGGACCTTAGCTATACTGGTGTGGTCCTGCCTCCACCCACAACTGAACTGTGTGTTTTACCTAGTTATATCACACAGGACCTTAGCTATACTGGTGTGGTCCTGCCTCCACCCACAACTGAACTGTGTGTATTTACCTAGTTATATCACCCCAGGACCTTAGCTATACTGGTGTGGTCCTGCCTCCACCCACAACTGAACTGTGTGTATTTACCTAGTTATATCACACAGGACCTTAGCTATACTGGTGTGGTCCTGCCTCCACCCACAACTGAACTGTGTGTATTTACCTAGTTATCCACACAGGACCTTAGCTATACTGGTGTGGGTCCTGCCTCCACCCACAACTGAACTGTGTGTATTTACCTAGTTATATCACACAGGACCTTAGCTATACTGGTGTGGTCCTGCCTCCACCCACAAAATGAACTGTGTGTATTTACCTAGTTATATCACACAGGACCTTAGCTATACTGGTGTGGTCCTGCCTCCACCCACAACTGAACTGTGTGTATTTACCTAGTTATATCACACAGGACCTTAGCTATACTGGTGTGGTCCTGTCTCCACCCACAACTGAACTGTGTGTATTTACCTAGTTATATCACACAGGACCTTAGCTATACTGGTGTGGTCCTGCCTCCACCCACAACTGAACTGTGTGTATTTACCTAGTTATATCACACAGGACCTTAGCTATACTGGTGTGGTCCCTGCCTCCACCCACAACTGAACTGTGTGTATTTACCTAGTTATATCACACAGGACCTTAGCTATACTGGTGTGGTCCTGCCTCCACCCACACTGAACTGTGTGTATTTACCTAGTTATATACACAGGACCTTACTATACTGGTGTGGTCCTGCCTCCACCCACAACTGAACTGTGTGTATTTACCTAGTTATATCACACAGGACCTTAGCTATACTGGTGTGGTCCTGCCTCCACCCACAACTGAACTGTGTGTATTTACCTAGTTATATCACACAGGACCTTAGCTATACTGGTGTGGTCCTGCCTCCACCCACAACTGAACTGTGTGTATTTACCTAGTTATATCACACAGGACCTTAGCTATACTGGTGTGGTCCTGCCTCCACCCACAACTGAACTGTGTGTATTTACCTAGTTATATCACACAGGACCTTAGCTATACTGGTGTGGTCCTGCCTCCACCCACAACTGAACTGTGTGTATTTACCTAGTTATATCACACAGGACCTTAGCTATACTGGTGTGGTCCTGCCTCCACCCACAACTGAACTGTGTGTATTTACCTAGTTATATCACACAGGACCTTAGCTATACTGGTGTGGTCCTGCCTCCACCCACAACTGAACTGTGTGTATTTACCTAGTTATATCACACAGGACCTTAGCTATACTGGTGTGGTCCTGCTCTCCACCCACAACTGAACTGTGTGTATTTACCTAGTTATATCACACAGGACCTTAGCTATACTGGTGTGGTCCTGCCTCCACCCACAACTGAACTGTGTGTATTTACCTAGTTATATCACACAGGACCTTAGCTATACTGGTGTGGTCCTGCCTCCACCCCCAACTGAACTGTGTGTATTTACCTAGTTATATCACACAGGACCTTAGCTATACTGGTGTGGTCCTGCCTCCACCCACAACTGAACTGTGTGTATTTACCTAGTTATATCACACAGGACCTTAGCTATACTGGTGTGGTCCTGCCTCCACCCACAACTGAACTGTGTGTATTTACCTAGTTATATCACACAGGACCTTAGCTATACTGGTGTGGTCCTGCCTCCACCCACAACTGAACTGTGTGTATTTACCTAGTTATATCACACAGGACCTTAGCTATACTGGTGTGGTCCTGCCTCCACCCACAACTGAACTGTGTGTATTTACCCAGTTATATCACACAGGACCTTAGCTATACTGGTGTGGTCCTGCCTCCACCCACAACTGAACTGTGTGTATTTACCTAGTTATATCACACAGGACCTTAGCTATACTGGTGTGGTTCCTGTCTCCACCCACAACTGAACTGTGTGTATTTACCTAGTTTATCACACAGGACCTTAGCTATACTGGTGTGGTCCTGTCTCCAACCCACACTGAACTGTGTGTATTTACCTAGTTATATCACACAGGACCTTAGCTATACTGGTGTGGTCCTGCCTCCACCCACAACTGAACTGTGTGTATTTACCTAGTTATATCACACAGGACCTTAGCTATACTGGTGTGGTCCTGCCTCCACCCACAACTGAACTGTGTGTATTTACCTAGTTATATCACACAGGACCTTAGCTATACTGGTGTGGTCCTGCCTCCACCCACAACTGAACTGTGTGTATTTACTAGTTATATCACACAGGACCTTAGCTATACTGGTGTGGTCCTGCCTCCACCCACAACTGAACTGTGTGTATTTACCTAGTTATATCACACAGGGGCCTTAGCTATACTGGTGTGGTCCTGCCTCCACCCACAACTGAACTGTGTGTATTTACCTATTATATCACACAGGACCTTAGCTATACTGGTGTGGTCCGGCCTCCACCCACAACTGAACTGTGTGTATTTACCTAGTTATATCACACAGGACCTTAGCTATACTGGTGTGGTCCTGCCTCCACCCACAACTGAACTGTGTGTATTTACCTAGTTATATCACACAGGACCTTAGCTATACTGGTGTGGTCCTGCCTCCACCACAACTGAACTGTGTGTATTTACCTAGTTATATCACACAGGACCTTAGCTATACTGGTGTGGTCCTGCCTCCACCCACAACTGAACTGTGTGTATTTACCTAGTTATATCACACAGGACCTTAGCTATACTGGTGTGGTCCTGTTCCCACCCACAACTGAACTGTGTGTATTTACCTAGTTATATCAACAGGACCTTAGCTATACTGGTGTGGTCCTGCCTCCACCCACAACTGAACTGTGTGTATTTACCTAGTTTATCACACAGGACCTTAGCTATACTGGTGTGGTCCTGTCTCCACCCACAACTGAAACTGTGTGTATTTACCTAGTTATATCACACAGGACCTTAGCTATACTGGTGTGGTCCTGCCTCCACCCACAACTGAACTGTGTGTATTTACCTAGTTATATCACACAGGACCTTAGCTATACTGGTGTGGTCCTGTCTCCACCCACAACTGAACTGTGTGTATTTACCTAGTTATATCACACAGGACCTTAGCTATACTGGTGTGGTCCTGCCTCCACCCACAACTGAACTGTGTGTATTTACCTAGTTATATCACACAGGACCTTAGCTATACTGGTGTGGTCCTGCCTCCACCCACAACTGAACTGTGTGTATTTACCTAGTTATATCACACAGGACCTTAGCTATACTGGGGTGGTCCTGTCTCCACCCACAACTGAACTGTGTGTATTTACCTAGTTATATCACACAGGACCTTAGCTATACTGGTGTGGTCCTGCCTCCACCCACAACTGAACTGTGTGTATTTACCTAGTTATATCACACAGGACCTTAGCTATACTGGTGTGGTCCTGCCTCCACCCACAACTGAACTGTGTGTATTTACCTATTATATCACACAGGACCTTAGCTATACTGGTGTGGTCCTGCCTCCACCCACAACTGAACTGTGTGTATTTACCTAGTTATATCACACAGGACCTTAGCTATACTGGTGTGGTCCTGCCTCCACCCACAACTGAACTGTGTGTATTTACCTAGTTATATCACACAGGACCTTAGCTATACTGGTGTGGTCCTGCCTCCACCCACAACTGAACTGTGTGTATTTACCTAGTTATATCACACAGGACCTTAGCTATACTGGTGTGGTCCTGCCTCCACCCACAACTGAACTGTGTGTATTTACCTAGTTATATCACACAGGACCTTAGCTATACTGGTGTGGTCCTGTCTCCACCCACAACTGAACTGTGTGTATTTACCTAGTTATATCACACAGGACCTTAGCTATACTGGTGTGGTCCTGCCTCCACCCACAACTGAACTGTGTGTATTTACCTAGTTATATCACACAGGACCTTAGCTATACTGGTGTGGTCCTGCCTCCACCCACAACTGAACTGTGTGTATTTACCTAGTTATATCACACAGGACCTTAGCTATACTGGTGTGGTCCTGCCTCCACCCACAACTGAACTGTGTGTATTTACCTAGTTATATCACACAGGACCTTAGCTATACTGGTGTGGTCCTGCCTCCACCCACAACTGAACTGTGTGTATTTACCTAGTTATATCACACAGGACCTTAGCTATACTGGTGTGGTCCTGCCTCCACCCACAACTGAACTGTGTGTATTTACCTAGTTATATCACACAGGACCTTAGCTATACTGGTGTGGTCCTGCCTCCACCCACAACTGAACTGTGTGTATTTACCTAGTTATATCACACAGGACCTTAGCTATACTGGTGTGGTCCTGCCTCCACCCACAACTGAACTGTGTGTATTTACCTAGTTATATCACACAGGACCTTAGCTATACTGGTGTGGTCCTGCCTCCACCCACAACTGAACTGTGTGTATTTACCTAGTTATATCACACAGGACCTTAGCTATACTGGTGTGGTCCTGCCTCCACCCACAACTGAACTGTGTGTATTTACCTAGTTATATCACACAGGACCTTAGCTATACTGGTGTGGTCCTGCCTCCACCCACAACTGAACTGTGTGTATTTACCTAGTTATATCACACAGGACCTTAGCTATACTGGTGTGGTCCTGCCTCCACCCACAACTGAACTGTGTGTATTTACCTAGTTATATCACACAGGACCTTAGCTATACTGGTGTGGTCCTGCCTCCACCCACAACTGAACTGTGTGTATTTACCTAGTTATATCACACAGGACCTTAGCTATACTGGTGTGGTCCTGCCTCCACCCACAACTGAACTGTGTGTATTTACCTAGTTATATCCCCACAGGACCTTAGCTATACTGGTGTGGTCCTGCCTCCACCCACAACTGAACTGTGTGTATTTACCTAGTTATATCACACAGGACCTTAGCTATACTGGTGTGGTCCTGCCTCCACCCACAACTGAACTGTGTGTATTTACCTAGTTATATCACACAGGACCTTAGCTATACTGGTGTGGTCCTGCCTCCACCCACAACTGAACTGTGTGTATTTACCTAGTTATATCACACAGGACCTTAGCTATACTGGTGTGGTCCTGCCTCCACCCACACTGAACTGTGTGTATTTACCTAGTTATATCACACAGGACCTTAGCTATACTGGTGTGGTCCTGCCTCCACCCACAACTGAACTGTGTGTATTTACCTAGTTATATCACACAGGACCTTAGCTATACTGGTGTGGTCCTGTCTCCACCCACAACTGAACTGTGTGTATTTACCTAGTTATATCACACAGGACCTTAGCTATACTGGTGTGGTCCTGCCTCCACCCACAACTGAACTGGTGTATTTTTCCTAGTTATATCACACAGGACCTTAGCTATACTGGTGTGGTCCTGCCTCCACCCACAACTGAACTGTGTGTATTTACCTAGTTATATCACACAGGACCTTAGCTATACTGGTGTGGTCCTGTCTCCACCCACAACTGAACTGTGTGTATTTACCTAGTTTATATCACACAGGACCTTAGCTATACTGGTGTGGTCCTGTCTCCACCCACAACTGAACTGTGTGTATTTACCTAGTTATATCACACAGGACCTTAGCTATACTGGTGTGGTCCTGCCTCCACCCACAACTGAACTGTGTGTATTTACCTAGTTATATCACACAGGACCTTAGCTATACTGGTGTGGTCCTGCCTCCACCCACAACTGAACTGTGTGTATTTACCTAGTTATATCACACAGGACCTTAGCTATACTGGTGTGGTCCTGCCTCCACCCACAACTGAACTGTGTGTATTTACCTAGTTATATCACACAGGACCTTAGCTATACTGGTGTGGTCCTGCCTCCACCCACAACTGAACTGTGTGTATTTACCTAGTTATATCACACAGGACCTTAGCTATACTGGTGTGGTCCTGCCTCCACCCACAACTGAACTGTGTGTATTTACCTAGTTATATCACACAGGACCTTAGCTATACTGGTGTGGTCCTGCCTCCACCCACAACTGAACTGTGTGTATTTACCTAGTTATATCACACAGGACCTTAGCTATACTGGTGTGGGTCCTGCCTCCACCCACAACTGAACTGTGTGTATTTACCTAGTTATATCACACAGGACCTTAGCTATACTGGTGTGGTCCTGCCTCCACCCACAACTGAAAATGTGTGTATTTACCTAGTTATATCACACAGGACCTTAGCTATACTGTGTGGTCCTGCCTCCACCCACAACTGAACTGTGTGTATTACCTAGTTATATCACACAGGACCTTAGCTATACTGGTGTGGTCCTGCCTCCACCCACAAACTGAACTGTGTGTATTTATCTAGTTATATCACACAGGACCTTAGCTATACTGGTGTGGTCCTGCCTCCACCCACAACTGAACTGTGTGTATTTACCTAGTTATATCACACAGGACCTTAGCTATACTGGTGTGGTCCTGCCTCCACCCACAACTGAACTGTGTGTATTTACCTAGTTATATCACACAGGACCTTAGCTATACTGGTGTGGTCCTGCCTCCACCCACAACTGAACTGTGTGTATTTACCTAGTTATATCACACAGGACCTTAGCTATACTGGTGTGGTCCTGCCTCCACCCACAACTGAACTGTGTGTATTTACCTAGTTATATCACACAGGACCTTAGCTATACTGGTGTGGTCCTGCCTCCACCCACAACTGAACTGTGTGTATTTACCTAGTTATATCACACAGGACCTTAGCTATACTGGTGTGGTCCTGTCTCCACCACAACTGAACTGTGTGTATTTACCTAGTTATATCACACAGGACCTTAGCTATACTGGTGTGGTCCTGCCTCCACCCACAACTGAACTGTGTGTATTTACCTAGTTATATCACACAGGACCTTAGCTATACTGGTGTGGTCCTGCCTCCACCCACAACTGAACTGTGTGTATTTACCTAGTTATATCACACAGGACCTTAGCTATACTGGTGTGGTCCTGTCTCCACCCACAACTGAACTGTGTGTATTTACCTAGTTATATCACACAGGACCTTAGCTATACTGGTGTTTGGTCCTGTCTCCACCCACAACTGAACTGTGTGTATTTACCTAGTTATATCACACAGGACCTTAGCTATACTGGTGTGGTCCTGCCTCCACCCACAACTGAACTGTGTGTATTTACCTAGTTATATCACACAGGACCTTAGCTATACTGGTGTGGTCCTGCCTCCACCCACAACTGAACTTGTGGTATTTACCTAGTTATATCACACAGGACCTTAGCTATACTGGTGTGGTCCTGTCTCCACCCACAACTGAACTGTGTGTATTTACCTAGTTATATCACACAGGACCTTAGCTATACTGGTGTGGTCCTGCCTCCACCCACAACTGAACTGTGTGTATTTACCTAGTTATATCACACAGGACCTTAGCTATACTGGTGTGGTCCTGCCTCCACCCACAACTGAACTGTGTGTATTTACCTAGTTATATCACACAGGACCTTAGCTATACTGGTGTGGTCCTGCCCCCACCCACAACTGAACTGTGTGTATTTACCTAGTTATATCACACAGGACCTTAGCTATACTGGTGTGGTCCTGCCTCCACCCACAACTGAACTGTGTGTATTTACCTAGTTATATCACACAGGACCTTAGCTATACTGGTGTGGTCCTGCCTCCACCCACAACTGAACTGTGTGTATTTACCTAGTTATATCACACAGGACCTTAGCTATACTGGTGTGGTCCTGCCTCCCCCACAACTGAACTGTGTGTATTTACCTAGTTATATCACACAGGACCTTAGCTATACTGGTGTGGTCCTGCCTCCACCCACAACTGAACTGTGTGTATTTTCCTAGTTATATCACACAGGACCTTAGCTATACTGGTGTGGTCCTGCCTCCACCCACAACTGAACTGTGTGTATTTACCTAGTTATATCACACAGGACCTTAGCTATACTGGTGTGGTCCTGCCTCCACCCACAACTGAACTGTGTGTATTTACCTAGTTATATCACACAGGACCTTAGCTATACTGGTGTGGTCCTGCCTCCACCCACAACTGAACTGAACTGAAGTAGTGAGAGGAGCTAAGAGTTGAATGATTGCATGTTAAACATTAACTTTGCATACTCGTTACTAATGTTTAAGGTTCAGTCAATTCACACTTTTTGTTATCTGAGTTAGAGATTTTCAGTAGAGGCAGACTATAAAGGAATACTTATTTATCACTATTCACTGACCCTGCTTACCACTGACCACCACTCCCCTCCCTGCTGAACTGAACTGAACTGAGCCTGCATACCACTGACCACCACTACCCTCCCTGCTGAACTGAACTGAACTGAGCCTGCATACCACTGACCACCACTACCAAAACAAAAACAAATTGAACCTAACCTAACCTAACCTTTACCTAACTAAAAAATTTGCGACTGAAAACACAACTGAACTGAACTGACCCTGCGCACCACTGACCACCACACCCTCCGCTCCGCCTCACCTTCAGTAGCACTTCCTTGAGGTGGCTGCGCAGGTAGTCCAACACGTACGACATGTCCTCGATGTCCCGTGTCTTCAGCCTCACCGTGTATTTGTCTCCCAGCCTGGACGGGGGAGAGAATGTGAGTGCCTTTGTATACTTTTATTAACATGCTCTAGTGTAACAATACATTTAAAAAAATAAAACTACTGTCTATTTCTTTTAATGAGGTGAAAAATCCTGCCCCCTTTCTGCTTACTGACTGATATTTGATGCCAGGAGAAGGGAATACTACGCTTCTTCTAAATTTCAGCTGTATTTTATCATAGTTAACCCTATTATCAGGTAAACAGAGGCATCATTTTGACCCCTTGCTGCTTACTGACTGATATTTGATGCCAGGAGAAGGGAATACTATGCTTCTTCTAAATTTCAGCTGTATTTTATCATAGTTAACCCTATTATCAGGTAAACATAGGCATCATTTTGACCCCTTGCTGCTTACTGACTGATATTTGATGCCAGGAGAAGGGAATACTACGCTTCTTCTAAATTTCAGCTGTATTTTATCATAGTTAACCCTATTATCAGGTAAACAGAGGCATCATTTTGACCCCTTGCTGCTTACTGACTGATATTTGATGCCAGGAGAAGGGAATACTATGCTTCTTCTAAATTTCAGCTGTATTTTATCATAGTTAACCCTATTATCAGGTAAACGTAGGCATCATTTTAAGCATGAGACCTTAAGATAGAATGGAATTTTTGCTTCGTTAAAAAAAATGGACTAGATAGGCATCTGTACATCACTTGGAAGTTCTCTATGACTGCACTGTCACTTCCCCTGTCACTTTGCACACTGTCACTTTGCACACTGTCACTTCCCCTGTCACTTTGCACACTGTCACTTCCCCTGTCACTTTGCACACTGTCACTTTGCACACTGTCACTTCCCCTGTCACTTTGCACACTGTCACTTCCCCTGTCACTTTGCACACTGTCATTTCTTTTTTTAACAAACGACCTAACATGAATTAACAGATCTGTGTGGTCTGTGTTTTAATGCAAATCAAAGTAATGTTTTCTCTCTCTCTGCTACACAATGCTAAACGTTTCACTAATCCTAGGTCTCTGAAAATACCTAACCAAACCTAACCTAAACCTATTCTCAGCCTAACTTAACCTAACCTAAACTAATCTAACCTAACCTAAATTAATCTAACCTAATGGCCAAAACGTCCGTGGTCGAAATGTCCGGTTACCGATACACCATTTTTTTACAAACTACCTAACATGGACCACCAGGGCTGTGTGGTCTGTGTTTCAAGGCAAATCAAAGTCATGTTTTCTCTTCCTCTCTCTGCTACACCCACCTGTGCTTAAGGTAGTGCGGGGAGCCCAGGCAGACAAAGTGGCCGTTCACCATGATGGCCAGGCGGTGGGACAGCTGGTTCACCTCGTCCATGGAGTGGGAGGTGAGTAGCACCGAGCGGCCGGCCTGGGACACACTCTGGATGGCCCGCCACACCAGGCGCCGCGAGGCCGGGTCCATCCCCCTGTGCCCAGAAAGGAAATATCCTGTAAATAATCTCACTCTCTCTTATATATATCTGTAAATACTCTCTCTCTCTCTCTCTCCCCCCTGCGCTCAGAAAGGAAATAGCCTGTAAATACTCTCTCTCTCTCTCTCTCTCTCTCTCTGTCCTCTCTCTCATCTCTCTCTCTCTCTCTCCCTCTCTCTCATCTCTCTCTCTCTCTCTCTCCTCTCTCTCTCTCTCTCTCTCTCTCCTCTCTCCCCCCCTGCGCTCAGAAAGGAAATAGCCTGTAAATACTCTCTCTCTCTTATATATCTGTAATTTTCTCTTTCTCTTATATATCTGTAAATACTCTCTCTCTCTCTCTCTCTTATATATCTGTAAATTCTATTTCTCTCTTATATATATCTGTAAATTCTCTCTCTCTCTTATATATCTGTAAATTCCCTCTCTTTCTCTCTCTCACGTGGTGGGTTCGTCCATGAGCACCAGCAGGGGGTTCCCGAGCAGCGCCAGGGCCACCGAGAGCTTCCTCTTGTTGCCTCCGGACAGATGGCGCACAAAGGTATCCGCCTCACCACTCAGACCCAGCTGCTTCATGGCTCGCTCCACCACCTGACAACACCACACACAATACATGGCACTATAGTGTTAGGGAGGGTATACATTGGGGTGGGTATATATAGTGTGGGTCACTATAGGGTATACAGTGATCTATTTATCATTGATCCCTTTTTTGGCCACACTCTAGTAAATACTACTCTCTTATATATCTGTAAATTCTCTCTCTCTCTTATATATCTGTAAATACTCTCTCTCTCTCTTATATATCTGTAAATACTCTCTCTCTCTTATATATCTGTAAATTCTCTCTCTCTCTCTTATATATCTGTAAATACTCTCTCTCTCTTATATATCTGTAATACTCTCTCTCTCTTATATATTTGTAAATTCTCTCTCTCTCTCTCTTATATATCTTTAAATACTCTCTCTCTCTTATATATCTGTAAATTCTCTCTCTCTCTCTTATATATCTGTAAATTCTCTCTCTCTCTCTCTTATATATCTGTAAATACTCTCTCTCTCTCTCTTATATATCTGTAAATACTCTCTCTCTCTCTTATATATCTGTAAATACTCTCTCTCTCTCTTATATATCTGTAAATACTCTCTCTCTCTTATATATCTGTAAATTCTCTCTCTCTCTTATATATCTGTAAATACTCTCTCTCTCTTATATATCTGTAAATACTCTCTCTCTCTTATATATCTGTAAATACTCTCTCTCTCTTATATATCTGTAAATACTCTCTCTCTTCTTATATATCTGTAATACTCTCTCTCTCTTATATATCTGTAAATACTCTTCTCTCTCTTATATATCTGTAAATTCTTCTCTCTCTCTCTTATATATCTGTAAATACTCTCTCTCTCTTATATATCTGTAAATACTTCTCTTCTCTCTTATATATCTGTAAATATCTCTCTCTCTCTTATATATCTGTAAATCTCTCTCTCTCTCTTATATTATCTGTAAATATCTCTCTCTCTCTTATATATCTGTAAATACTCTCTCTCTCTTATATCTGTAATTCTCTCTCTCTCTTATATCTTATCTCTCTCTCTCTCTTATATATCTGTAAATATCTCTCTCTCTCTTATATATCTGTAAATCTCTCTCTCTCTCTTATATATCTGTAAATACTCTCTCTCTCTTATATATCTGTAAATACTCTCTCTCTCTTATATATCTGTAAATTCTCCTCTCTCTCTCTTATATATCTGTAAATTTCTCTCTCTCTCTTATATATCTGTAAATACTCTCCTCTCTCTTATATATCTGTAAATCTCTCTCTCTCTTATATATCTGTAAATACTCTCTCTCTCTCTATATATCTGTAAATTCTCTCTCTCTCTTATATATCTGTAAATTACTCTCTCCTCTTCTCTATATATCTGTTAATATTTCTCTCTCTCTCTTATATATCTGTAAATTCTCTCTCTCTCTTATATATCTGTAAATACTCTCTCTCTCTCTCTCTCTTATATATCTGTAAATACTCTCTCTCTTATATATCTGTATATTACTTCTCTCTCTCTTTATATATCTGTAAATACTCTCTCTCTCTTATATTATCTCTAAATTCTCTCTCTCTCTTATATATCTGTAAATACTCTCTCTCTCTTATATATCTGTAAATCTCTCTCCTCTTATATATCTGTAAATACTCTCTCTCTCTTTATATCTGTAAATTACTCTCTCTCTCTCTTATATATCTGTAAATTCTCTCTCTCTCTTATATATCTGTAAATACTCTCTCTCTCTTATATATCTGTAAATTCTCTCTCTCTCTTATATATCTGTAAATTCTCTCTCTCTCTTATATATCTGTAAATTCTCTCTCTCTCTTATATATCTGTAAATACTCTCTCTCTCTCTTATATATCTGTAAATACTCTCTCTCTCTTATATATCTGTAAATTCTCTCTCTCTCTTATTAATATCTGTAAATACTCTTCTCTCTCTTATATATCTGTAAATACTCTCTCTCTCTCTTATATATCTGTAAATACTCTCTCTCTCTTATATATCTGTAAATACTCTCTCTCTCTTATATATCTGTAAATACTCTCTCTCTCTTATATATCTGTAAATACTCCTCTCTCTCTTATATATCTGTAAATACTCTCTCCTCTTATATATTTATCCTGTTAAATACTCTCCTCTCTCTTATATATCTTAAATACTCTTCTACTCTTAATATCTGTAAATTCTCTCTCTTTTCTTATATATCTGTAAATTCTCTCTCTCTCTTATATATCTGTAAATACTCTCTCTCTCTTATATCTGTAAATTCTCTCTCCTCTTATATATCTGTAAATATCTCTCTCTCTCTTATATATCTGTAAATACTCTCTCTCTCTTATATATCTGAATCCCTCTCTCTCTCTTATATATCTGTAAATTCTCTCTCTTCTCTTTATATATCTGTAAATTCTCTCTCTCTCTTATATATCTGTAAATCTCTCTCTCTCTTATATATCTGTAAATCTCTCTCTTAATATCTGAATACTCTCTCTCTCTCTATATATCTGTAAATACTCTCTCCCTCTTATATATCTGTAAATACTCTCTCTCTCTATATATCTGTAATACTCCTCTCTCTCTCTCTTATATATCTGTAAATACTCTCTCTCTCTCTTATATATCTGTAAATACTCTCTCTCTCTTATATATCTGTAAATTCTCTCTCTCTCTTATATATCTGTAAATACTCTCTCTCTCTCTTATATATCTGTAAATTCTCTCTCTCTCTTATATATCTGTAAATACTCTCTCTCTCTCTCTCTTATATATCTGTAAATACTCTCTCTCTCTCTTATATATCTGTAAATTCTCTCTCTCTCTTATATATCTGTAAATTCTCTCTCTCTCTTATATCTGTAAATTCTCTCTTCTCTTATATATCTGTAAATACTCTCTCTCTCTTATATATCTGTAAATACTCTCTCTCTCTATATATCTGTAAATACTCTCTCTCTCTCTCTTATATATCTGTAAATACTCTCTCTCTCTCTTATATATCTGTAAATTCTCCTCTCTCTCTCTTATATATCTGTAAATACTCTCTCTCTCTCTTTATATATCTGTAAATACTCTCTCTCTCTCTTATATATCTGTAAATACTCTCTCTCTCTTATATATCTGTAAATACTCTTTTCTCTCCTCTCTTATATATCTGTAAATACTCTCTCTCTCTCTTATATATCTGTAAATTCTCTCTCTCTCTTATATATCTGTAAATTCTCTCTCTCTCTTATATATCTGTAAATACTCTCTCTCTCTCTTATATATCTGTAAATCTCTCTCTCTCTTATATATCTGTAAATACTCTCTCTCTCTCTTATATATCTGAAAATTCTCTCTCTCTTTTTATATATCTGTAAATACTCTCTCCCTCTTATATATCTGTAAATCTCTCTCCTCTTATATATCTGTAAATACTCTCTCTCTCTCTTATATATCTGTAAATCCTCTCTCTCTCTTATATATCTGTAATTCTCTCTCTCTCTTATATATCTGTAAATCTCTCTCTCTCTCTTATATATCTGTAAATTCTCTTCTCTCTCTTATATATCTGTAAATACTCTCTCCCTCTTATATATCTGTAAATTCTCTCTCTCTCTTCTTATATATCTGTAAATACTCTTTTCTCTCTTATATATCTGTTAAATCTCTCTCTCTCTCTTATATATCTGTAAATACTCTCTCTCTCTTATATATCTGTAAATACTCTCTCTCTCTCTTATATATCTGTAAATACTCTCTCTCTCTCTTATATATCTGTAAATACTCTCTCTCTCTCTTATATATCTGTAAATTCTCTCTCTCTCTTATATATCTGTAAATTCTCTCTCTCTCTTATATATCTGTAAATTCTCTCTCTCTCTCTTATATATCTGTAAATACTCTCTCTCTCTCTCTTATATATCTGTAAATTCTCTTCCTCTCTCTTCTTATATATCTGTAAATTCTTCTCTCTCTCTTATATATCTGTAAATACTCTCTCTCTCTCTTATATATCTGTAAATTCTCTCTCTCTCTTATATATCTGTAAATTCTCTCTCTCCTCTTATATATCTGTAAATACTCTCTCTCTCTCTCTTATATATCTGTAAATACTCTCTCTCTCTCTTATATATCTGTAAATTCTCTCTCTCTCTTATATATCTGTAAATTCTCTCTCTCTCTTATATATCTGTAAATCTCTCTCTCTCTTATATATCTGTAAATTCTCTCTCTCTCTTATATATCTGTAAATCTCTCTCTCTCTCTTATATATCTGTAAATACTCTCTCTCTCTTTATATATCTGTAAATACTCCTCTCTCTCTTATATATCTGTAAATTCTCTCCTCTCTCTTATATATCTGTAAATACTCTCTCTCTCTCTTATATATCTGTAAATCTCTCTCTCTCTTATATATCTGTAAATTCTCTCTCTCTCTTATATATCTGTAAATTCTCTCTCTCATCTTCTCTTATATATCTGTAAATTCTCTCTCTCTCTTATATATCTGTAAATACTCTCTCTCTCTTATATATCTGTAAATCTCTCTCTCTCTTATATATCTGTAAATACTCTCTCTCTCTTATATATCTGTAAATACTCTCTCTCTCTTATATATCTGTAAATACTCTCTCTCTCTTATATATCTGTAAATACTCTCTCTCTCTCTTATATATCTGTAAATACTCTCTCTCTCTTATATATCTGTAAATACTCTCTCTCTCTTATATATCTGTAAATACTCTCTCTCTCTCTCTCTTATATATCTGTAAATACTCTCTCTCTCTCTTATATATCTGTATATTCTCTCTCTCTCTCTCTATATATCTGTAAATACTCTCTCTCTCTCTTATATATCTGTAAATTACTCTCTCTCCTCTCTTATATATCTGTAAATACTCTCTCTTCTCTTATATTATCTGTAAATACTCTCTCTCTCTCTTATATATCTGTAAATACTCTCTCTCTCCTCTATATATCTGTAAATACTCTCTCTCTCTTATATATCTGTAAATTCTCTCTCTCTCTCTTATATATCTGTAAATACTCTCTCTCTCTCTTATATATCTGTAAATTCTCTCTCTCTCTCTCTTATATATCTGTAAATTCTCTCTCTCTCTCTTATATATCTGTAATTTCTCTCTCTCTCAATCTGCTCTCTCTTATATATCTGTAAATACTCTCTCTCTCTTATATATCTGTAAATTCTCTCTCTCCTCTCTTATATATCTGTAAATTCTCTCTCTCTAACGAATCTCTCTCTATATATCTGTAAATACTCTCTCTCTCTTATATATCTGTAAATTCTCTCTCTCTCTCTTATATATCTGTAAATTCTCTCTCTCTCTCTTATATATCTGTAAATTCTCTCTCCCTCTCTTATATATCTGTAAATTCTCTCTCTCTCTCTTATATATCTGTAAATACTCTCTCTCTCTTATATATCTGTAAATTCTCTCTCTCTCTTATATATCTGTAAATACTCTCTCTCTCTTATATATCTGTAAATTCTCTCTCTCTCTTATATATCTGTAAATTCTCTCTCTCTCTCTTATATATCTTATATAACCCAGGGGTGGGGAACATCCGGCCCGTGGAGCATACAAGGCCCGCGCAAAATCCTTTGGTCAGGCCCTGCCAAGGCAACCACAGACCAGACTCGAAATCCAATAAACATAGGAACTTTTTTTTCATACCAACATAAACTGTTATTAAGTGCATGCATAATACAGGTTGAAGTTCCCAAACTCGGCATCCCAAGACTCGGCAACACCCAAAACTCTGCTATGGTTACGGATTTTCCAAAACACGGCAGAACACCCAAAACCCGGCGCGTAGTTGCCGGGTCGGCCGCTGGGTGCCACCACACTAGGCCGCTTGGTTGCTCCCGCTGATTTGTTTGTTGTTATTGTTCAGTGGTGTTGTGACTGTAGAGTTGTGTACACTGTTATTTTGTGTACTTCTACAGGTCTGTTATTGGTATTATGGCTCCCAAACCATTTTTTTCCCCTTAATATATCTACGTTCTAAAAGTCGGAAAATTCCATTACTCGGCTCGGCGCTGGTCCCGAGGTGGCCGAGTTTGGGAACTTCAACCTGTACTTATAACGTAAATTTCAAGGGACAAGCACGTCCATTACGGGACGGATAGGACACACAGATGACGGGACAGACACGTATAATTCACGTAGGGTTCTCGTCGGCTAAAAAAAGCAGGCTGATTTTTAAGTTGATAGTTTTGTATGGCAGCGCATGATGTCCTGAATATCCAAATGTCCCTTGGTAGTAACGTGGTTCCCCGCCCTGCTCTAGTGCGTCAATGGCTTATTAAAGTTGGTGTCTTAGCTAGGTATATTTCTTAACAACAAAGATCAGGCTAGGGCAGATGCAGCAGCTAGCATAATAAATAATAATAATAATAATAATAATAATATAATAATAATAATAATAATAATACGTAATAATAATAATAAAAATAAAATAATAGTACGTAATAATAATAATAATAATAATAATAATAGTACGTAATAATAATAATAATAATAATAATAATAATAATAATAGTACGTAATAATAATAATAATAATAATAATAATAATACGTAATAATAATAATAAAAATAATAGTACGTAGTAATAATAATAATAATAATAATAATAATAATAATAATAATAATAATAGTACGTAATAATAATAATAATAATAATTTTAATATTCATAATGGCCTCACCTTTCTAGTTCTTGTCCCCGAAGCACCCTTGATCCTGGCCATGTTGATAAGGGCCTCCCGGGGGGTCAGGTTGGGGTCGAGGGCGTGGCTCTGGGGGCAGTAGCTAAGGACGGGTCGTGAGAGGTCGAGTGCCTCCTCCAGGGGCAGCCCGTTGACCAGGATCTGCCCCCTGGACGGCCTCAGCTCCCCCGTCAGGCAGCGGAAGGTGGTGGTCTTGCCGGCGCCGTTCAGGCCCAACAGACTAAAACACTGCAATAGCACATGCTTGTTTATCATTGTTATTATATATAGGAGTGTGTTCTTACCTCATTGTACTTAAGAACATAACATAACACATAAGGAAACTACAAGAGGCCGCGAGACCTACACGTGGTAGTTCCTGTTACTTATCACTACCTACATAAGAACATAACAACATAAGGAAGCTACAAGAGGCCGCGAGACCTACACGTGGTAGTTCCTGTTACTTATCACTACCTACATAAGAACATAACAACATAAGGAAACTACAAGAGGCCGTGAGACCTACACGTGGTAGTTCCTGTTACTTATCACTACCTACATAAGAACATAAGAACACAAGGAAGCTACAAGAGGCCGCGAGACCTACACGTGGTAGTTCCTGTTACTTATCACTACCTACATAAGAACATAACAACATAAGGAAGCTACAAGAGGCCGCGAGACCTACACGTGGTAGTTCCTGTTACTTAACACTACCTACATCCACCTTTCATCCCCATCCATGAAATTGTCCAGCCTCCTTTTAAAACTCCCTATTGACTCCGCACTGACTTGGATCCCTCTGCACTCTACTTGTATAGGATTAAGTCCAGCCTGTATCTCATCTTATCATCTTTAAAGACAACTGTCCTGTATGTCAACATCACTGTCTTGTCAACTTCCTGTATATCACAACCAGGTAAATACCGACACTCACCTCACCGCGACGTATGGCCAGGAACAGGTTGCCCACCGCAGTGACGGGCGGGCTGCTGAAGTCCCTGCCGAGCCCCACCAGCCGCAGCACCGTGTCGTAGAGCGCGGCGCCACCACACTGGATCCTGCCGGCGCAAGGTTGTGTCAGTGTGAGGCCGAGCATTAATACTTTAAGGAAACAACACTAGTAATAAGAGTGATAAGGTGTCGGCCTAACACAGAGGTCGGCAACCCAGAATTCTAGAAGAGACAGTTTCTTCACACTTGGCAGGGCAGCAGTGTTGATGGAGCCGCTGTGTACAATATGAATGGAAATTACCAACAAGTACAAGTTAATAAGTACAAGAATTCATCCCAATATTTTCTTGGAGACCCAGGACCCAGGGCACACACACTATGGTGCTGCGGTTATCTGTGCCAGCATTTTATCTTTTATTTTTTAAAACAATAATTTGGACATTTTTAAGTAGGTGGCAGGAGCAGCACAGGTCTCTTGAAAGAGCCGCCGGTTCCCGACCTGTCTTAACAGATGGCAGGTGTGGTTATCATCCTTTCCTGAGCCTGGTTTGACCTTCCACTCTGGCTTTCACAGAATATGGACTGTATAATTACTAGAGAACTGAAATAAAGGTCACATTGTAGGAAGGAAATTGGTGGGATCCTTGGGTTGTAAGGGAATCAAGGTCTGATGACTGATGATAACCATTACAACAACAACAACAACAACAACAACAACAACAACAACAACAACAACAACAACAACAACAACAACAACAACAACAACACCAGCTCACTTGATCCTCTCCGCTGCCACGTCCTTGTCCTCCTCCGCCTCGCCGCCAGGAGGGAGCGGGGCGGGGGCCAGGGAGGGGCGGGGACAGAGCAGCAGAGCCCAGCCCACCACGGCCCACGCCCCCAGAGCCACCATGTACACCCCCAGCCCTCCCTCAAGCTCAGGGTCCCACAGGAAGGGCGACTGGTAAAGATCCATATCAAAGCGAGCCATGATGGAAGCCTGGAGGAAGGTGAGGCATACTGTTAGAGTAGGGAGTCTCAACAATAAAGGTTGCACCGCTCGGAAATCGAACCCGGAACCCGCTTGCCGGGCGGCTGTGCTACCCGTTACACCACGGGAACCTCCTAGTGACAACCCACACATCTGCCCCCTAAGGCTGCCTCCTGCAGGCCTGACCGGGGGAATGTGCATCCACGATCCTACTCCCTGCGCCATGTTAGAGGTAGGGGGTTCACCGAAAAGGCAGGCACCGCTCGGGGATCGAACCCGAGACCTTCCACTTGCCGGGCGGACGTGCTACCGTTACACCACGGTCGCCTCCCGCTGACAACCCACACAGTATGCTAAAGACTGTTGTTTAATACCATACTCAGCAACATATGTCACTCATTTGCCCTGCTATATCTTTACAAAAAAAAAGGAGTAAGAAAACCCCTAAAAGTCATCCCTATAGTATTTCCCTAAGTATGTTGTCTAAGTAAGTCATCCCTTAGTGTGTGTCTAATAAGTGGTTAAGTACGTAAGTCATCCCTTAAGTATGTGTCTAATAAGTGGTTAAGTACGTAAGTCATCCCTTAGTATGTGTCTAATAAGTGGTTAAGTACGTAAGTCATCCCTTAGTATGTGTCTAATAAGTGGTTAAGTACGTAAGTCATCCCTTAGTATTGTCTAATAAGTGGTTAAGTACGTAAGTCATCACCTTAGTTGTGTCTATAAAGTGGTTAAGTACGTAAGTCATCCCTTAGTATGTGTCTAATAAGTGGTTAAGTACGTAAGTCATCCCTTAGTATGTGTCTAATAAGTGGTTAAGTACGTAAGTCATCCCTTAGTATGTGTCTAATAAGTGGTTAAGTACGTAAGTCATCCCTTAGTATGTGTCTAATAAGTGGTTAAGTACGTAAGTCATCCCTTAAGTATGCCGTCATCCCTTTAGCTAATAGGCCTTTAAACCACAAAAAAAGAACAATTTACTTTCAAATCAAATAAAACCAGAGTGTAGTCGCCAGCCTCACCCTGGTGCAGCTAACAAGGTGGGGCACACTAATCAATGTTCACTAAAGTATAAGTAACTACATAAGAAAGTAAGGAAGCTACAAGAGGCTGTGAGACCTACATGTGGTAGCTATTATAAAATACACCTGAAATTTAGAAGAACCGTACTATTCCCTTTTTCTGGCATCAAATATCAGTCATCAAATATCAGGCATCAAAATATATCAGTCATCAAATATTAGGCATCAAATATCAGTCATCAAATATCAGTCATCAAAATAATATCAGTCATCAAAATAATATCAGTCATCAAATATCAGTCATCAAAATAATATCAGTCATCAAATATCAGCCATCAAAATAATATCAGTCATCAAATATCAGTCATCAAATATCAATCAAAATAATATCAGTCATCAAATATCAGTCATCAATATCACATCAAATCATCATCAAATATCAGTCATCAAATATCAGTCATCAAATATCAGTCATCAAATATCAGTCATCAAATATCAGTCATCAAATATCAGTCATCAAATATCAGTCATCAAATATCAGTCATCAAAATAATATCAGTCATCAAATATCAGTCATCAAATATCAGTCATCAAATATCAGTCATCAAATATCAGTCATCAAATATCAGTCATCAAATATCAGTCATCAAATATCAGTCATCAAATATCAGTCATCAAATATCAGTCATCAAATATCAGTCATCAAATATCAGTCATCAAATATCAGTCATCAAAATATCATCAGTCCATCAAATATCAGTCATCAAATATCAGCATCAATATCAGTCATCAAATATCAGCATCAAAATCCATCAATATCAGTCATCAAATATCAGTCATCAAATATCAGCATCAAATATATCAGTCATCAAATATCAGTCATCAAATATCAGTCATCAAATATCAGTCATCAAATATCAGTCATCAAATATCAGTCATCAAATATCAGTCATCAAATATCAGTCCATCATAATATCAGTCATCAAATATCAGTCATCAAATATCAGTCATCAAATATCAGTCATCAAAATAATATCAGTCATCAAATATCAGCCATCAAAATAATATCAGTCATCAAATATCAGCCATCAAAATAATATCAGTCATCAAATATCAGTCATCAAAATAATATCAGTCATCAAATATCAGCCATCAAAATAATATCAGTCATCAAAATAATATCAGTCATCAAAATAATATCAGTCATCAAAATAATATCAGCCATCAAAATAATATCAGTCATCAATCAATATCAGTCATCAAATATATCAGTCATCAATATCATCGTCATCAAATATATCAGTCAAATATCATCATCAAATAATATCAGTCATCAAAATAATATCAGTCATCAAAATAATATCAGTCATCAAAATAATATCAGTCATCAAAATAATATCAGTCATCAAAATAATATCAGTCATCAAAATAATATCAGTCATCAATAATATCAGCCATCAAATATCAGTCATCAAAATAATATCAGTCATCAAATATCAGTCATCAAAATAATATCATTCCTCAAATATCAAATAAGCAGCAAGTCAGGATTTTTCACCTTGTACAAATAAGAACAGAGTGTAGTGGGAGCCTCACCCTGGTGTAGCTGGCGGCCATGTCCTTGAGGCTGCAGGTGAAGGCGAAGGGCGGGAACACCAGGAACACGTACTTGATCACGGCAGCTGTGTCGTTCATGCCCTGGGGGTCAAGGTCAACAGGTCAAAGGGGGGGCTTGTTAGGTGCACTGTTTATCCTCCTAGTGGTCTCAGGGTACTTCAACTTGTCTGATCTCTCTCTCTCTCTCTCTCTCTCTCTCTCTCTTCTCCTTCTCTCTCTCTCTCTCTCTCCTCCAATATCTTCCCTTCTCTCTCTCTCTCTCCTCTCTCTCTCTCTCCAATATCCTTCCATTCTCTCTCCTCTCTCTCTCTCCTCTCTCTCTCTCTCTTCTCTCTCTCTCTCTCTCTCTCTCTCTCTCACCCTCCTTCTCTCTTCTCTCTCTCTCTCTCATCTTCTATCCTTCCATTCTCTCTCTCTCTCTCTCTCTTCCTCTCTCTCTCTCTCTCTCTCTCTTCTCTTCTCTCTCTCTCTCTACTATCCTTCCATTTCTTCTCCTTCCTCTCTCTCTCTCTCTCTCTCTCTCTCTCTCTCTCTCTCTCTCTCTCTCTCTCTCTCTCTCTCTCTCTCTCCTCTCTCTTCTCTCTCTCTAATATCCTTCCATTCCCTCACTTTCCTTTTTTTTTTTTCTTCTCTCTCTCCAATATCCTTCCATTCTTTCCTCCATTCTCTCTCTCTCTCTCTCTCTCTCTCTCTCTCTCTCTCTCCTCTCTCTCTCTCTCTCTCTCTCTCTCTCTCTCTCTCTCTCTCTCTCGTCATTCTTACCCTGGGAGGAGCAACAGGTCAAGGGAGACACAGTTACTTTAGATTAGATTTAGATTTTACTGATATTTAGCTGCACTGTTTTTCTTCTATAAGTCTCAGGGTACTTAAACTTGATTGATAGTTTACTCTCTCTCTCTCTCTCTCTCTCTCTCTCATGCAAGTAGTAATGCAGTACGTATTTCACTAAGGAGGTTCACTTGAGGCGCGGCACAAACACACAGGACCTCTGAGGGCATAGCAGGATTAGCACTCCTGTCCTACACACATTACTCTGAGACAAGACAGACCACAGAAACAGGAGCTTACAGACATGCCATTACTAAAACTAGTCTATTTTTTTTAACAAGGTAAAAAGTCCATGTTATCTTAATGTCTAATGCTGAAAATTATACCTGTGTTTACCTGATAATAGGGTTAACTAAGACGAAATACAACTGAAATTAAGAAAAAGCGTACTATTCCCTTCTCCTGGCATTAAATATCAGTCAGTAAGCAGCAAGGGGGCAGGATTTTTTACCTCGTTGAAACAAATAGACTATATACATAGGCACAACAACATTGATGCAAATATTAAAGTTAGCTGAAAAGGGAGAAGGAGCTCGCCAGTCAATGCCAACTTGATGCTCTAAATACATACTTTGAAACTGCACTTTTGAAATTCTCTAAATACTTCTGAAATTTTTACTTATATGTACTTAAAATTCTCTATACAGGGAGGTCCCGAAGATACGAGCAGTTAGGTTCCACCTGGCATACTCGTAAAGCGAAATCTCGTATAACGAAACACATAACTAATGGTAAAATATAGGTTTGGTTCCAGGACCATCAATTAAAAAAAAAAAAAAAAATGTTTTTCAAGCTAAAATAAACTCTAGCCAACACAACAAACACACAGCGTCTATATTACCCACACTGTACTACCTATTCTGTAGAAAAAGTATTCTGAAAGAGAAAATAGCACACAAAATAACATAACTGCACATTAATTAAACATAAAACATGCATAACAAGCAAAAAAGACGTTGTAATGTAGGGGACGCCGCGTGATACAAGAGAAGGTAGTGTAGCGGTCCCAAGGTTGGGGCCGCACACCTGCTAATTACCCCTAAAGGTCAGGCCGCGCCATATGCTTAATTACCCTTCAGGTCATGCCTTGCTAGGGGTGACCTGACTGCGGTCCCAAGGTTGGGGCCGCACACCTGCTAATTACCCCTAAATGTCAGGCCGCGCCATATGCTTAATTACCCTTCAGGTCACGGCTTGCTAGGGGTGACCTCACTGGGGTCAACCAAATCCCCCTTTGTCCAGCCTGGGAGTGGTAGGGCGCGTATTTTGAGCTTGATAATTTTACTCACCCCAGTTTGAATGTCATATCATTGGATTTTCGATCTCGTATATTGAAAATAGACCCTAATTTACACATCTCGTATCATCGGATTATCGTATACCGAATGCTGGTATAACGGGACCTCCCTGTATAGTACTTCTGAAATGTTTCCATGTCTCTGCTGAACACACACAAGGCGAGTATTAACCCCTTGAGACCCAGAACCTAATTTTCATTGTAATTTGGCTAGCATAAGACGATTTTTAGTGATTATAAGCAACATTTTATAGATATGACCTGTTTAGTATCCTTGTCCACTAACTCATTTGGTATATTCAGTTACTTTTTGTATTTTTATGGCTCGACAACAGACAATTTTTTATAGCCAAGGAAAGATCTGGGCGTGAAGGTGTTAATTGTAAGTAAATAATGACATGAGGCCAACAAACGAGCAGTAATCTTGATGTGTCTCCTCTTATATTAATGTATGTTGTATACTGACAATGTTGTATACTGACAATGTTGTATACTGACAATGTTGTATACTGACAATGTGGTATACTGACAATGTTGTATACTGACAATGTTGTATACTGACAATGTTGTATACTGACAATGTTGTATACTGACAATGTTGTATACTGACAATGTTGTATACTGACAATGTTGTATACTGACAATGTTGTATACTGGCAATGTTGTATACTGACAATGTTGTATACTGACAATGTTGTATACTGACAATGTTGTATACTGGCAATGTTGTATACTGACAATGTTGTATACTGACAATGTTGTATACTGACAATGTTGTATACTGACAATGTTGTACACTGACAATGTTGTACACTGACAATGTTGCATACTGACAATGTTGTATACTGACAATGTTGTATACTGACAATGTTGTATACTGACAATGTTGTATACTGACAATGTTGTATACTGACAATGTTGTATACTGACAATGTTGTATACTGACAATGTTGTATACTGACAATGTTGTATACTGACAATGTTGTATACTGACAATGTTGTATACTGACAATGTTGTATACTGACAATGTGGTATACTGACAATGTGGTATACTGACAATGTGGTATACTGACAATGTGGTATACTGACAATGTGGTATACTGACAATGTGGTATACTGACAATGTGGTATACTGACAATGTGGTATACTGACAATGTTGTATACTGACAATGTGGTATACTGACAATGTGGTATACTGACAATGTGGTATACTGACAATGTTGTATACTGACAATGTTGTATACTGACAATGTTGTATACTGACAATGTTGTATACTGACAATGTTGTATACTGATAATGTTGTATACTGACAATGTTGTATACTGACAATGTTGTATACTGACAATGTTGTATACTGACAATGTTGTATACTGACAATGTTGTACACATGGACAATGTTGTATACTGACAATGTTGTATACTGACAATGGTTTAAATATACTGACAATGTTGTATACTGACAATGTTGTATACTGACAATGTTGTATACTGACAATGTTGTATACTGACAATGTTGTATACTGACAATGTTGTATACTGACAATGTGGTATACTGACAATGTGGTATACTGACAATGTTGTATACTGACAATGTTGTATACTGACAATGTTGTATACTGACAATGTTGTATACTGACAATGTTGTATACTGACAATGTTGTATACTGACAATGTTGTATACTGACCATGTTGTATACTGACCATGTTGTATACTGACAATGTTGTATACTGACCATGTTGTATACTGACCATGTTGTATACTGACAATGTTGTATACTGACAATGTTGTATACTGACAATGTTGTATACTGACAATGTTGTATACTGACAATGTTGTATACTGACAATGTTGTATACTGACAATGTTGTATACTGACAATGTTGTATACTGACAATGTTGTATACTGACAATGTTGTTTATACTGACAATGTTGTATACTGGCAATGTTGTTATACTGGCAAATGTTGTATACTGGCAATGTTGTATACTGACAATGTTGTATACTGACAATGTTGTATACTGACAATGTTGTATACTGACAATGTTGTATACTGACAATGTTGTATACTGACAATGTTGTATACTGACAATGTTGTATACTGACAATGTTGTATACTGACAATGTTGTATTACTGGAACAATGTTGTATACTGACAATGTTGTATACTGACAATGTTGTATACTGACAATGCTGTATACTGACAATGTTGTATACTGACAATGTTGTATACTGACAATGTTGTATACTGACAATGTTGTATACTGACAATGTTGTATACTGACAATGTTGTATACTGACAATGTTGTATACTGACAATGTTGTATACTGACAATTGGAATGAGGTAAACTAGTTAATATTTCATGCGTATTTCAGGCTTTTGGCAAACTAGAACCTAATGGCATCATCAGAAATTCAGCTTTAGTCTAGCTAAGCTTGTATTCCTGGGATTGGAGCTGACAAAAACTTGCATGAAAAAGAATTCAGACAACTACCTAAGCTGAAAAATATCCTTAAGAGCATAAGAAAATAAGGAAGCTACAAGAGGTCGTGAGAGATCCTTAATGGAGAGAAGCCTGCATAACTATTATAACTGTAGGCACTAGCTCCTCTTGCATGACTCATCTATAATAACGTAAGACATTGGCAGGGAAAATATCCGTTTGGCAACTCGAAAGACACAACTACAAAATTCTCAACACCTTACATTACAGTAAAACCTCTCATATTGGGACTAATTGGGCCAAGGAGTGGTCCGAGTAATGCAAGGATCCGAATAATGGGGTGATTATATATGGGGGGATATGTGAAAAAAAAAAAATAAATAAAATAATAATTCTAGGTGTGTATATAGCTAGGAAATTTCGACCCCTAAAAAAAAAAAAAAAAAAAAAAAAAAAAAAAATCTAAGTGTACATATAGCTAGGAAATTTCGACCCCTCAAAAAAAAAAAAAAAAAAAAAAAAAAAAAAAAATCTAGGTGTGTATACAGTATAGCTAGGAAATTTCGACCCCTAAAAAAAAAAAAAAAAAAAAAAAAAAAAGGAGGAGGTCCGAATAATGTCAAAGTCCGAACAATGAGTGTCCGAATACGAGAGGTTTGACTGTATTATTAATGAGTCCTGCAAGAAGAGCTGGTGCCTACATAACTAACATTCTGCAGCAATATTATGGGTCCACCAGACAACAGCTCGGCCGCAAGACACGGGGAAGTAAGGGCCGTTCAGATAGCCAAGACTCAGCCACAAAGTTATACAAAAGCTGTACCGTAGACAACACTATAGTCGCCACGGTGCACTAACGTTGCCAGGCGCCATATATTGCAAATTTCACCACTAAAGCATCACTACAGAATTGTATGTGCCACGGAAGAGGCATGCACAGTAGTTTATGTTACGTACCTGTCTTCAGTGGCACATAAAAGTCTGTAGTGATGCTGATATGTGTAATATACGGCGCCTGGCAACACTAGTGCACCGTGGCGACTTTAGTGTTATCTACGGTAGCTATATCAAACATTAAAGAACAATCTGTACTAGCCTATGGAAAACAAGACACAACGCAGCCTGTTAAGAGGGGGGCGGGGCGGGGCGGCAGCACATGCACCGCCCCGCCCCGCCCCGGCCCCCCGTCAGCTGCCCCGTCTACTCACAAAGGCTGCCGCTGCCCTCTCATACTCCCCCTCCTGAGGGTAAGGGGGAGTCAGTCCTCAGGGGGGGGAAGAAGAAGTCACTCACCACTCTCTGTTCTTGCACTTGGCATGATTCACAATTATATTTCTTCTTTCAGTAATAGTGAATCAATATTATGATGATGAACTAACTACCATCAATGGCAATTATCCTGAGCTATCTAAAGATGCAACTCATAGGATCATTCACACAATCAACCACAAATACAGGTTGAAGTTCCCAAACTCGGCATCCCAAGACTCGGCAACTCCCAAAACTCGGCTATGGTTCCAGATTTTCCAAAACACGGCAGAACACCCAAAACCCGGCGCGTAGTTGCCGGGTCGGCCGCTAGGTGCCACACTAGGCCGCTTGGTTTCTCCCGCCGATTTGTTTGTTGTTATTGTTCAGTGGTGTTGTGACTGTAGAGTTGTGTACACTGTTATTTTGTGTACTTCTACAGGTCTGTTATTGGTATTATGGCTCCCAAACCATTTTTTCCCCTTAACATAGCTACGTTCTAAAAGTCGGAAAATTCCATTACTCGGCTCGGCGCTGGTCCCGAGGTTGCCGAGTTTGGGAACTTCAACCTGTACTTCAATACTATATAAGAGAAGTGAATTCTATAAGCTTTACAGATGGTGTAGGAGCACCCAAAATCAAATATAATACATATACATACTGTCTATGTATTATAATTGATTTATGTCATGTCAATAATAAAATGTCAGAAGTCATATAAAGTCAAGTAAGTAGTCAATAATAATGTCAAGTATAAGTATGTCATATAAGTCAGTATAAGTATGTCAATATAATGTCAAGTATAAGTATGTCAATAATAAAATGTCAAGTATAAGTATGTCAATAATAAAATGTCAAGTATAAGTATGTCAATAATAAAATGTCAAGTATAGTATGCAATAAACAAATGTCAGTAAGCTGTCAGTAATAAATCAAGTAAGTTTCATAATACCTCGTAAAGATAAGTAGTCATTATGGTCAAGAAAAAGTCACTCATAATTCGTTTATGCATATTGTCAATATATATGTCATTTTCAGTAAATGATTTAATCAATTTTAGTATGATAACAAAACATACATATGTCAATATCAAGCAGTATAAAGATGCAAATATGTCATTAACAATAAAAAGTAAGTTAAGTTCCTAAAAATGGCATCATAGATGCAAAACAACCAAATAAGTATGCGTTCAATTCAAGAAAGCATGTCGAAAAAAAAGTCAGTATAAGGTGCAGTATGGGTCAAGTATAAGTTGTCATCAAAATTGTTGTATGTTAATATGTCAGTATAGTATGTCAATATAATGTGTAAGTGTCATATAATGTAGTTGTAGTCATCATACAATGTGTTAGTGTATATATGTAGGTATAGTATGCTCATAAAGTCATGTATATATTCACTAATAAATGTAAGTATAAATGTCTAAAAATGTCATAAGTCAATATACATGTCAGTGTATGTCCAGTATATGTCAGATAAGTATGTCGAATATAAAATGTAATATCAAGTACTGTATAATAAAGTCAGTAATTGTCATAACTTACAGATGGTGTAGGATGTCACAAAAATTCAAGTATAATATGTCTAATATAATATGTCAGTATGTATGTATAATATGTGTATAAGTATGTCAATAATAAAATGTCAAGTATAAGTATGTCAATAATAAAATGTCAAGTATAAGTATGTCAATAATAAAATGTCAATGTTATAAGTAATGATCAATAATAAAAATGTCAAGTATAAGTATGTCAATAATAAAATGTCAAGTATAAGTATGTCATAATAAAATGTCAAGTATAAGTATGTCAATAATAAAATGTCAAGTATAAGTATGTCAATAATAAAATGTCAAGTATAAGTTATTGTCAATAATAAAATGTCATGTATAAGTATGTCAATAATAAAATGTCAAGTATAAGTATGTCAATAATAAAATGTCAAGTATAAGTATGTCAATAATAAAATGTCAAGTATAAGTATGTCAGTAATAAAATGTCAAGTATAAGTATGTCAATAATAAAATGTCAAGTATAAGTATGTCAATAATAAAATGTCAAGTATAAGTATGTCAATAATAAAATGTCAAGTATAAGTATGTCAATAATAAAATGTCAAGTATGTATAAGTATGTCAATAATAAAATGTCAAGTATGTATAAGTATGTCAATAATAAAATGTCAAGTATAAGTATGTCAATAATAAAATGTCAAGTATAAGTATGTCAATAATAAAATGTCAAGTATAAGTATGTCAATAATAAAATGTCAAGTATAAGTATGTCAATAATAAAATGTCAAGTATAAGTATGTCAATAATAAAATGTCATGTATAAGTATGTCAATAATAAAATGTCAAGTATAAGTATGTCAGTAATAAAATGTCAGGGTATAAGTATGTCAATAATAAAATGTCAAGTATAAGTATGTCAATAATAAAATGTCAAGTATAAGTATGTCAATAATAAAATGTCAGGTATAAGTATGTCAATAATAAAATGTCAAGTATAAGTATGTCAATAATAAAATGTCAAGTATAAGTATGTCAATAATAAAATGTCAAGTATAAGTATGTCAATAATAAAATGTCAAGTATAAGTATGTCAATAATAAAATGTCAAGTATAAGTATGTCAGTAATAAAATGTCAAGTATAAGTATGTCAATAATAAAATGTCAAGTATAAGTATGTCAATAATAAAATGTCAAGTATAAGTATGTCAATAATAAAATGTCAAGTATAAGTATGTCAATAATAAAATGTAAAGGGTATAAGTATGTCAATAATAAAATGTCAAGTATAAGTATGTCAATAATAAAATGTCAAGTATAAGTATGTCAATAATAAAATGTCAAGTATAAGTATGTCAATAATAAATGTCAAGAAATGTCAGTAATAAATGTCAAGTTAAGTAGTCAAATAAGTCAAGTATAAGTATGTCAATAATAAAATGTCAAGTATAAGTATGTCAATAATAAGATAGCCGATGATTCAATCCCTGGCCAAGGACATCTGTAACTGTAACATTTGTATCTGTAGCATCTTTCCTTTTCATACTTAATGTCTGTTTACCATCTTTCCTGGGGTGGTATTCATCTAGTAGTTGTATTTTACAGGGCCTGAGCTACACTGGTATGGCCCCGTCTCCATAGCTACATTTTATCATTCATCCTTAGTGCTTAGTGTTGGGGGAAGCCACCACCCCGGGAGGCGGGTCACAAACCCCCGGCTAACATCCGGTACCCATTCACTGCTGGGTGGACAGGGGCTCGGGTTGTAAGGAAACAGCCCATCTATCTCCGCTCCGCCGGGTATCGAACCCGGGACTTCTCGGTTGTGAACTGAGCGTGCTAACCACTACACTACGGAGTACCTCAAATACTGTAGACCATTGCGGGTATTTCATGGCAAGAAACATATACACACACACACACACACACACACACACACAGACACACACACACAACAACAACACACCACACACCACACCCCCATACAACCCACACCCACACCCACACCCCACACACACACAAAAACCACAAAACGCATCCACAGGCAGAATTGCACAAAATCTATGAATGAAGTAAGAAGTAGGAATGGAAGGTATCAGTATAAGTGTAGAATAGTGTGTGCCTACCTGTATGTATGACATGACCTGACACACCACCAGCAGCAGGGTGGTGATGAGTCCCACGCCGAAGAAGGAGCAGAAGAAGAAGAAGACTGCCGAGGCCTCCGTTCTGAACCAGCCCTCCAGCAGGTAGAAGAGGGGCAGGGCGCTGAGCCTGGGGGGGCGGGAACAATGACAACATGAACGGCAATGACAATGAGGAACAACGGACAACAATGAATAACAATGACAACATAGCTGATGACAATAGCAATACAGGTAACAGGTTCTAACCATCAGAGGCATCATTATAAAAATCTTGCCTGTAGCACAATGGGCAAAAACAAACCATCTCTCTCTCTCTCTCTCTCTCTCAGGAACTACCACGTGTAGGTCTCACTGCCTCTTGTAGCTTCCTTATTTTCTAATGTTCTTATGTAACCCTGATAGCCATAAAGAGAGAATCACTACAGACTCTACAAGCTACAGACTCTACAAGCTACAGACTCTACAAGCTACAGACTCTACAAGCTACAAACTCTACAAGCTACAGACTCTACAAGCTACAGACCCTACAAGCTACAAACTCTACAAGCTACAGACTCTACAAGCTACAGACTCTACAAGCTACAGACTCTACAAGCTACAGACTCTACAAGCTGCAGACTCTACAAGCTGCAGACTCTACAAGCTACAGACTCTACAAGCTACAGACTCTACAAGCTACAGACTCTACAAGCTACAGACTCTACAAGCTACAGACTCTACAAGCTACAGACTCTACAAGCTACAGGCTCAAATATGAACAAGAAAATACTGACACAAACACGATCGTAACTTTAATATCTTCACCGAGCAGCAATCCTGGCAAGCAATCAATCACTCCTTTATCCCGTCGTCTCTCGTGTCTTCCATTTAGCATCAATATAAAACTAAAACCAAGCCAGTAATCCTGATTCTAGTCAACACCTGACATACCTTGGCCACACACTTACCCACACACACTCAAGCCACACACTCAAGCCACACACTTACCCACACACACTCAAGCCACACACTCACCCACACACACTCAAGCCACACACTTACCCACACACACACGACACACACTTACCCACACACACACAAGACACACACTTACCCACACACACACAAGCCACACACTTACCCACACACACTTACCCACACACACACAAGCCACACACTTACCCACACACACTCAAGCCACACACTTACCCACACACTCAAGCCACACACTTACCCACACACACTCAAGCCACACACTTACACACACACACTCAAGCCACACACTTACCCACACACACACACTTACCCACACACACTCAAGCCACACACTTACACACACACACTCAAGCCACACACTTACACACACACACTCAAGCCACACACTTACCCACACACACTCAAGCCACACACTTACCCACACACACTCAAGCCACACACTTACCCACACACACTCAAGCCACACACTTACCCACACACACACACTTACACCACACACACTCAAGCCACACACTTACACACACACACTCAAGCCACACACTACACACACACACTCAAGCCACACACTTACCCACACACACTCAAGCCACACACTTACCCACACACACTCAAGCCACACACTTACACACACACACACAAGACACACACTTACCCACACACACTCAAGCCACACACTTACACACACACACTCAAGCCACACACTTACCCACACACACTCAAGCCACACACTACACACACACACACAAGACACACACTTACACACACACACACAAGCCACACACTTACACACACACACACAAGACACACACTTACCCACACACACTCAAGCCACACACTTACACACACACACTCAAGACACACACTTACACACACACACTCAAGCCACACACTACACACACACACTCAAGACACACACTTACCCACAACACACTCAAGCCACACACTTACACACACACACTCAAGACACACACTTACCCACACACACTCAAGCCACACACTTACACACACACACTCAAGACACACACTTACACACACACACTCAAGTCACACACTTACACACACACACTCAAGACACACACTTACCCACACACACTCAAGCCACACACTTACCCAACACACTCAAGCCACACACTTACACACACACACACAAGACACACACTTACCCACACACACTCAAGCCACACACTTACACACACACACACAAGCCACACACTTACACACACACACACAAGACACACACTTACACACACACACTCAAGCCACACACTTACACACACACACTCAAGACACACACTTACCCACACACACTCAAGCCACACACTACACACACACACTCAAGACACACACTTACCCACACACACACAAGCCACACACTTACCCACACACACACATACACACACACACTTACCCACACACACTCAAGCCACACACTTACCCACACACACACAAGCCACACACTTACCCACACACACCAAGCCACACACTTACCCACACACACACAAGCCACACACTTACCCACACAACACACACACAAGCCACACACTTACACACACACACACAAGCCACACACTTACCCACACACACTCAAGCCACACACTTACCCACACACACTCAAGCCACACACTTACCCACACACACACAAGCCACACACTTACCCACACACACTCAAGCCACACACTTACCCACACACACACAAGACACACACTTACCCACACACACTCAAGCCACACACTTACCCACACACACACAAGCCACACACTTACCCACACACACACAAGCCACACACTTACCCACACACACACACACAAGCCACACACTTACACACACACACACAAGCCACACACTTACCCACACACACTCAAGCCACACACTTACCACACACACACATACACACACACACTTACCCACACACACTCAAGACACACACTTACACACACACACACAAGCCACACACTTACCCACACACACACTTACCCACACACACACATACACACACACACTTACCCATAGAGGAAAGCCAGGACGACGAAGGCCCACAGGTTTTCCCTCCATATAAACTGCTGCTCCTTGAACACCAGGAACACCGCGGCGATGAGGAGGATGTTCAGCACCACAACCTAGGACAGGACAAAGGGAGGGAAGAGAAATACATGTTAATTCTTGCTTATGTTGGGGGATAAAGATGTATTGTTTACTATAAGTGATGTGCAGTAGAGAATTTTATTAGTACCTATGTGTATAATAAATATGATCTTCTGCTTCAGCCTGATTATTATTTTGTTCTCTCTCTCTCTCTCTCTCTCTCTCTCTCTCTCTCTCTCTCTCTCTCTCTCTCTCTCTCTCTGACACACTCTCTCTCTCACTTTGACACACTCTCTCTCTCTCTCTTTCTCTCTCTCTTTGACACACTCTCTCTCTCTCTCTTTGACACACTCTCTCTCTCTCTCTGACACACTCTCTCTCTCTTTCTGACTCTCTGACTCTCTCTCTCTCTCTCTCTCTCTCTTCTCTCTCTCTCTCTCTCTCTCTCTCTCTCTCTCTCTCTCTCCTTACCCCAGTATCCCAGAGAGCACTGCCCATCCAGTAGGTTGTTTTGGACAGGCCGGCCAGGTGCAGGAGGGTTCTCTCGCCCCGCACCCTCTCGGCCACCATGCAGCCCACCGTGGCCGCACACACCACCGTCAGGGCCACCAGCACCAGCAGACCGATGCCCAGGTCTGCCACGTGTTGTTGTCTGGCCATAAGAGATGCTAAATAAGAACATGAACATAAAGAACCTAAGAAAATAAGGAAGATACAAGAGGGAAGGTTCTGGGGGAAAATATGCTAAATAAGACTGTTTGCCCCTTCAGGCCCAGAACGTAATTGCCATTGTAATTTGGGCACCATTAGACAATTTGTAGTGACTATAAGCAATGTTTTATAGATATGACCTGTTTAGTATCCTTGTCGAGTAAGTAATTTGGTATATTCAGTTACTTTTCGTATTTTTATGGCTTGACAACATACAATTTTTTATAGTAAAGGAAATATCTGGGCGTGAAGGGATTAAGCTGCAAAGTCTCTGTCAAATTCTCTCTGAAAGAATGGTCTCTGTCTTCAATGCTTCTCTTGTGACAGATGAACACACACACACACACACACTGTGAAATTATGTGACATTATATGATATTATATGAATTGTGTGAAATTATATGACAGTGAAATTATAGATGCTAAAACTATTCATGTTTTTAAAGCTAAGATTGACCCATTGAGACAAGGAGACGGGACCCCACCAGTAACTCATTTCCCGTATATCACAACTAGGTAAATACATACACACACACACACACACACACACACACACACACACACACACCCTAACACCCCCACATACACCTATACATACAAGGTGTTGATTGGTGTTGTCCTGAACTGTCTTGCAACCCTTGTTAATATCCCTTACTGCTACAAACATAATAATGGATATTTTCTTACAGCTTAATAAGTAATAAATTCAGGTATCACACACACACACACACACATACATATCCACACACACACACACGCACACACACACACCCCCACACGCACTCACACTTTTCTGGGTCTGGAAAAAATTGATAGAGAAGATCTGTTTGTGTGGGACGACAGAAGTACAAGAGGTCATGAGAAGAAATTGAAAAGGACAACATGCAAGAGGGACATAAAAAAAATACAGCTTCCCGTATAGAAGCCTAGAAGCCTGGAACAACCTTGATGCAAAAGTGATTAATGCAAGAAGTATTCAGGACTCCAAAGGCAAGCTGGATAATAGTAGATTTGGAGACGGGACAGTACGAGCATAGTTCTTTTCCTGTATGTTACAACTAGGTAAATACACACACACACACACTCACATGGTCATGCTCCACATCCCATGCAGGGTAAAGACGATGGGGTGGTTGATGGCGGTAATGGAGAGTGAAGGCCCCGCCAGCCGCCGCAGCCTAGCGTTGTTCAGAAGGTTGACGTAAGCGGGCAGGGCGTGGAAGGCGGAGTTGTCGTACCAGACCAGAGCACCTGATTGGCCCTCCACCCCCTCCCTCGGGTCCTTAACACCCAGAGTGATGCCCCCATGCCTGCCACGGGTTAAGGGAAGACACACACTTATTACTACAAGAACATAAGAACATAAGAAAATAAGGAAGCTACAAGAGGCTGAGAGACCTACCAGTGGAAGTTCCTGTAAATACCGTCAAGGGATATGTTGGTATTGATTCAAGTGAGTTAGGTCAGGTCTGGTTATTCAAGTTATAGTAAGTTGTGCTACATTTAACCAGCTCATGACAGGATAGAATGGTGGAGCCCTTCCTTCACCTGGTCTGGATGTGGTGTGTGCGTGTGGCAAGGATCCAGTCGTTGAGGCTCGGCTGTTCCGTCACCTCCACCACACAGCGCTCCCCCTCACACTGGCACGGCGACACCACACTCTGCGGAGGACGTAAGAGTGAGTGTGTATTTTGTATTACGTGGAAGTATAGTTGTTGTCAGGTTGAGCAGCCGGGGCGTAAAACTTATGCTTCAAATTTAAATGATGAACGCTTAGAAAGTTACAAAGAAAGAAAGAAAAGTTAGAAAGTTACAAAGAAAGAAAGAAATGTTAGAAAGTTACAAAGAAAGAAAGAAAAGTTAGAAAGTTAAAGAAAGAAAGAAAAGTTAGAAAGTTACAAAGAAAGAAAGAAAAGTTAGAAAGTTACAAAGAAAGAAAGAAAAGTTAGAAAGTTAAAGAAAGAAAGAAAAGTTAGAAAGTTACAAAGAAAGAAAGAAAAGTTAGATATTACAAAGAAAGAAAGAAAAGTTAGAAAGTTAAAGAAAGAAAGAAAAGTTAGAAAGTTAAAGAAAGAAAGAAAAGTTAGAAAGTTACAAAGAAAGAAAGAAGAGTTAGAATATTACAAAGACAAAGAAAAGTTAGAAAGTTAGAAAGTTACAAAGAAAAAGAAAAGTTAGAAGTTACAAAGAAAGAAAGAAGAGTTAGAAAGTTACAAAGAAAGAAAGAAAAGTTAGATATTACAAAGAAAGAAAGAAAAGTTAGAAAGTTACAAAGAAAGAAGAGTTAGAATATTACAAAGACAGAAAGAAAAGTTAGAAAGTTAGAAAGTTACAAAGAAAAAGAAAAGTTAGAAGTTACAAAGAAAGAAAGAAGAGTTAGAAAGTTACAAAGAAAGAAAGAAAAGAGTTAGAAAGTTGCAAAGAAAGAAAGAAAAGAGTTAGAAAGTTACAAAGAAAGAAAAGTTAGAAAGTTACAAAGACAGAAAGAAAAGTTAGAAAGTTACAAAGAAAGAAAAGTTAGAATATTACAAAGAAAGAAAGAAAAGTTAGAAAGTTAGAAAGTTACAAAGAAAAAGAAAAGTTAGAAAGTTACAAAGAAAGAAAGAAGAGTTAGAAAGTTACAAAGAAAGAAAGAAAAGTTAGAAAGTTACAAAGAATGAAAGAAAAGTTAGAATATTACAAAGACAGAAAGAAAAGTTAGAAAGTTACAAAGAAAGAAAGAAAAGTTAGATATTACAAAGACAGAAAGAAAAGTTACAAAGTTACAAAGAAAGAAAAGTTAGAAAGTTACAAAGAAAGAAAGAAAAGTTAGAAAGTTACAAAGAAAGAAAGAAAAGTTAGAATATTACAAAGACAGAAAGAAAAGTTAGAAAGTTACAAAGAAAGAAAGAAAAGTTAGATATTACAAAGACAGAAAGAAAAGTTACAAAGTTACAAAGAAAGAAAAGTTAGAAAGTTACAAAGAAAGAAAGAAAAGTTAGAAAGTTACAAAGAAAGAAAGAAAAGTTAGAAAGTTACAAAGAAAGAAAGAAAAGTTAGAAAGTTACAAAGAAAGAAAGAAAAGTTAGAAAGTTACAAAGAAAGAAAGAAAAGTTAGAAAGTTACAAAGAAAGAAAGAAAAGTTAGAAAGTTACAAAGAAAGAAAGAAAAGTTAGAAAGTTACAAAGAAAGAAAGAAAAGTTAGAATATTACAAAGAAAGAAAGAAAAGTTACAAAGTTACAAAGAAAGAAAAGTTAGAAAGTTACAAAGAAAGAAAGAAAAGTTAGAATATTACAAAGACAGAAAGAAAAGTTAGAAAGTTACAAAGAAAGAAAGAAAAGTTAGAAAGTTACAAAGAAAGAAAGAAAAGTTAGAAAGTTACAAAGAAAGAAAGAAAAGTTAGAAAGTTACAAAGAAAGAAAAGTTAGAAAGTTACAAAGAAAGAAAGAAAAGTTAGAATATTACAAAGAAAGAAAGAAGTTACAAAGTTACAAAGAAAGAAAAGTTAGAAAGTTACAAAGAAAGAAAGAAAAGTTAGAATATTACAAAGACAGAAAGAAAAGTTAGAAAGTTACAAAGAAAGAAAGAAAAGTTAGAAAGTTAAAGAAAGAAAGAAAAGTTAGAAAGTTACAAAGAAAAGTTAGAAAGTTACAAAGAAAGAAAGAAAAGTTAGATATTACAAAGAAAGAAAGAAAAGTTAGAAAGTTAAAGAAAGAAAGAAAAGTTAGAAAGTTAAAGAAAGAAAGAAAAGTTAGAATATTACAAAGACAGAAAGAAAAGTTAAAAAGTTACAAAGAAAGAAAGAAAAGTTAGAAAGTTACAAAGAAAGAAAGAAAAGTTAGAAAGTTACAAAGAAAGAAAGAAAAGTTACAAAGTTACAAAGAAAGAAAAGTTAGAAAGTTACAAAGAAAGAAAGAAAAGTTAGAATATTACAAAGAAAGAAAGAAAAGTTACAAAGTTAAAGAAAGAAAAGAGTTAGAAAGTTACAAAGAAAGAAAGAAAAGTTAGAAAGTTACAAAGAAAGAAATAAAAGTTAGAAAGTTAGAAAGTTACAAAGAAAAATAAAAGTTAGAAAGTTACAAGGAAAGAAATAAAAGAGTTAGAAAGTTACAAAGAAATAAATAAAAGTTAGAAAGTTACAAAGAAAGAAATAAAAGAGTTAGAAAGTTACAAAGAAAGAAATAAAAGAGTTAGAAAGTTACAAAGAAAGAAATAAAAGAGTTAGAAAGTTACAAATAAATAAATAAAAGAGTTAGAAAGTTACAAAGAGTTAGGGTCTCACTGAGTCTGAAATGCTGCATTGCTCCACGCCAGGGTTGGTATCCGAGACAGAGGCTGGGCAGGAGGACCAATTGCCTGTGCCCCCCTCCACCCCCAGGGAGAGCCGCGTCACCTCCTCCCCCAGGGGTCCCAGCAGGGGGTCCAGTGTCCTGTGGGGGGGGGGGGGGGTTATGAGGCGCAGGTTCAGGGTTTTGAAGAAGCATGAATTCAATGTTGTTGTGAAGATTTTAAAATATCTAATAATATAATGAAATATAATGATGCAATATAATGATGAAATATAATAATGAAATATAATGATGAAATATAATGATGAAATATAATAATGAAATATAATGATGAAATATAATGATGAAATATAATGATGAAATATAATAATGAAATATAATGATGAAATATAATGATGAAATATAATGATGAAATATAATGATGAAATATAATGAAATATAATGATGAAATATAATGATGAAATATAATAATGAAATATAATGATGAATATAATGATGAAATATAATGATGAAATATAAATTATGAAATATGAATATAATGATGAAATATAATGATGAAATATAATGATGAAATAATGAAATATTGAAATATAATGATGAAATATAATGATGAAATATAATGATGAAATATAATGATGAAATATAATGATGAAATATAATGATGAAATATAATGATGAAATATAATGATGAAATATAATGATGAAATATAATGAAATATAATGATGAAATATAATGATGAAATATAATGATGAAATATAATGATGAAATATAATGATGAAATATAATGATGAAATATAATGATGAAATATAATGATGAAATATAATGATGAAATATAATGAAATATAATGATGAAATATAATGATGAAATATAATGATGAAATATAATGATGAAAATATGAAATAATGTGAAATATAGAATTAAGATGAAATATAATGATGAAATATAATGATGAAATATAATGATGAATATAAATGAAATAGATGAAATATAATGATGAAATAAATGATGAAATATAATATGAATATAATGATGAAATATAATGATGAAATATAATGATGAAATATAATGATGAAATATAATGAAATATAATGATGAAATATAATGATGAAATATAATGATGAAATATAATGATGAAATATAATGATGAAATATAATGATGAAATATAATGATGAAATATAATGATTAAATATAAAATGATGAAATATAATGATGAATAAATAATGATAATATAATGATGAAATATAATGATGAAATATAATGAAATATGATGAAATATAATGATGATAATATAATTAATGAAAATAATGAATGAAATATAATGATGAAATTTAATAATGAAATATAATGATGAAATATAATGATGAAATATAATGATGAAATATAATGATGAAATATAATGATGAAATATAATAATGAAATATAATGATGAAATATAATGATGAAATATAATGATGAAATATAATGATGAAATATAATGATGAAATATAATGATGAAATATAATGATGAAATATAATGATGAAATAAATGAATATAGATAAATATAATGATGAAATATAATGAAATATAATGATGAAATATAATGATGAAATATATGAAATATATGAAATAATGATGAATATAATGATGAAATATAATTGAAATATAATGATGAAATATAATGATGAAATATAATGAAAAATGATATATGATGAATATAATGAAATATAATGATGAAATATATGATGAATGAAATAAATGATAAATATAATGATGAAATACATAATGAAATATAATGATGAAATATAGAATAATGAAATATAATGATGAAATATAATATATGAAATATAATGATGAAATATAATGATGAAATTAATGAAATAATATAATGATGAAATACAATGATGAAATATAATGATGAAATATAATGAAATATAATGATGAAATATAATGATGAAATATAATGATGAAATATAATGATGAAATAATGAAATATAATGATGAAATACAATGATGAAATATAATGATGAAATATAATGAAATATAATGATGAAATATAATGATGAAATATAATGATGAAATATAATGATGAAATATAATGATGAAATATAATGATGAAATATAATGATGAAATATAATGATGAAATATAATATGAGAATATAATGAATTAAGATATAATGAAATATAATGATGAAATATAATGATGACATATAATGATGACATATAATGATGAAATATAATGACGAAATATAATGATGCAATATAATGATGAAATATAATGATGAAATATAATGATGAAATATAATGATGACATATAATGATGACATATAATGATGAAATATAATGACGAAATATAATGATGCAATATAATGACAAGGTACAAGACAAGGTTCAGGTTCAGAGTTTTGAAGAAGCATGAATTTAATGTTGTTGTGAAGATTCTAAAGGATTCTAAGATATCTAATTTTGCTATCATAGTGCATAAAGTAAATCAGTCATTAATTAGCTAGTATATCTCTCTCAAACAGAAGGTTGAGCTACATCAATGAACATTTGTCCTGCAATAATAAAGACATAGATAGGCAAATGTTCCTCTCCCCAGGGACCGAAAAGCTGCCACTCTTTGCTTCATTGTTAGAATCTAGTCTCTTTTCCTCTTAATGTGCACCAGATAGCTAGATGTATTTAGATATTAAAACCTTGAGGCCCAGAACGTAATTTCCATCGTAATTTGGGTGCCATTAGACGATATTTAGTGAATATAAGCAATATTTTATAGATATGACCCGTTTAGTATCCTTGTCCACTGACTAATTTGGTATATTTAGCTACTTTTCGTAATTTGATGGCTAACAACATACGATTTTTCATAGCAATGGAAAGATCTGGGCGTGAAGAGGTTAAAGGCATGCCCCAGATCACCTTAGAGGGCTTGCAATCCCCCACCATTACCAAATAGGGCCCCCAAACAGCATTTCGCATAGGGCCCCAAAAAGCTAGAAACGGCCCTGGTGGTGGCGGGCGAGGAGGCCGTTAGTACCTGAGGAAGGTGGTGGCCGGGGCCGGGTAGAGGGAGGGGTCCAGGGTGATGGGAGTGGCCGTGCTGAAGCTTGGCCGGAAGTGGGACGCAATCATGGCCAGCAGGATAAACACGAAGGGAAGAACGAACATCTGCCGAGGATATAATGTTGATGTCAGAAATATTTACTTCTATACCTGAACAACACATTTCCTCACGTGCACCACAACAAAACTATTCCTTGCGTCCATGAGTATAGTGACAAAGACATACACTGTAATGCTATGATGGAGGAAGATGTTTAAAAGGGGGGAAATCTAACCATGAAACCCTCTAAGCAATTAACAAAATAATTATCCACACTATCTCGAGGACAGTTCAAAGAGCATTGACATTACTAAAAACATTAATTTTGCATCTTTTCTTTGTTAATCTTCACATCCTGTCTTTGTCTGTCTGTCTGTCTGTCTGTCTGTCTTGTTTTCTTTTTTTTCTGTCCGTCTTGTCTTTTTTTCTTTTCTTTCTGTCTTTTTTTTTCTTCTTTTTCTGTCTGTCTGTCTTTTTTTCTTCTTTTTTTCTGTCCGTCTTGTCTTTTTTTTCTTTTTTTTCTGTCTTTTTTTTCTGTCCGTCTTGTCTTTTTTTCTTTTTTTTCTTTTTTTTTCTGTCTGTCTGTCTTTTTTTCTTTTTTTCTGTCCGTCTTGTCTTTTTTTCTTTTTTTTTCTTTTTTTTCTGTCTGTCTGTCTTTTTTTCTTTTTTTTCTGTCCGTCTTGTCTTTGTTTTTTTTGTTCTGTCTTTTTTTCTTTTTTTCTTTCTTTTTCTGTCTGTGTCTGTCTGTCTCACACCCCCTCACCTGGACGTAGAAGTGCCAGTCGCGGCCGTGGTGCAACAGGCGTTTGTGCAGCAGAGCAGCGAGGCGCCGCAGCCCCACGCAGCACTCGGCAGGCACCAGGGCAAAGTCATAGGTGGTGGCCAGGTCCTCTTCTGGGGACACACAAAGGAGATGGCTCAGACGATAGGCTTATAAGGACTTAAAGTAATCGACCAGACCATTTTTTCTTTGCATAATTATGTTGACTGTTCATTCAAAATACCTAATCCACAAAAAATATTCATTTCCACGCCTTATTTCCCTAAAAACATGACTTTTGTAAAAACCGCGAGAAAAACAACAGCCCCATTCCAGCCGTGGCGCGAAACTTGCTGGCGACGTCACGTGAGGGCGACAATCTACATCACACAACCTGCCTCTCCCCGGCACACACACCTTCTCCACACATTTATCGTGGCAGTATTATAGTATAGTGGCGTGGCGGGTTATTTAAAAACAGGTGACTGGCTGCAAAAACTGACAACTTATTGTTGATATACTCGATAATGGTTATATTTTGACTGCATTAAATCAGGAATGATGAAATGGTCTGGACGATTACTTTAACTGACTGCATGACTGTTTGTACTATGTAGTTACTTCTGCTGCTACTTCTGCTGCTACTTCTGCTGCTACTGTGTGTGCATGTGTATGTGTGTGTGTGTGTGTGTCACTCACTCAGGGGTGTGAGGGGGGGCTCCACCTTGAGGCTGGAGGGGGAGGCGGTGTTGTCCAGGGAGTTGATGGTGTTGAGGGCGATGATCACGTCCTCCAGGCTGGTGGGTCGCAGCTCCAGGGAGGCGAACCCAAGTGCCTCAAGACGGCCCTGCAGCGCCCCAAACAACTCTGGCAGTCTGAGGTACATAAGAACATAAGAACAAAAGGAAGCTACAAGAG
>JACEEZ010022753.1:275000-282500 GCA_016584305.1 Chionoecetes opilio
CCACACACAACAGCCGTCCCTGCGAACCAAATGGAAACATAAGCACACACACACGCACACACACACGGAATGGGATAGCCTGGACAGTGAAGTTATAGATGCCAAAAGTATTCATGTTTTTAAAGCTAAGATTGACCCAATGAGACAAGGAGACGGGACCCCACAAGTGTAACCCATTTTCTGTGTATCACAACTAGGTATATACACAGAGAAGAGGAAATGAGGAGTGATAAGAGAATAATAGCATTTCATAAACGTGTTGTAGCACTTTTCATGACAATAACGCAATAATATATCTATTACAGGTTGAGTTCCAATCGCACCAAGACCGGCAACACCAAACTCGCTAGTCCGGATTTTCAACATGCAGAACACCCAAAACCGCGTATTCCATGGGTCGGTGCTGTGTTGCCACCACACAGGCGCTTGGTTGCTCCCAGCGATTTGTTGTTGTATTGTCAGTGTGTTGTGACTGTCAGATTGTGTACACGTATTTGGTACTTCCTACGGTTGTTATGGTATTATGGGCTCCCAAACGTCCAGGAATTTTTTTCATGTGATTTTCATGCTTTTTTTCCCTCCTTATATCTAATTGCTCAAACGTCCGGAAATTCCCTTACTTTTGGCTCGGCGCTGGTCCCGAGGTTGCCGAGTTTGGGAACTTCAACCTGTAGTACACAATGAGGAAGATTTCTGATATTTCCTCATAACAAATGCAGTTGAGAGATATGTGCCTGAGGTTGTGAGGAAGGTGCGTAATAAGAAGGCGTAACAGAAGATGCGAAGTAGCGAGAGTGCAAAGATAAAAGGCTTGGAGGAGATGGAGGAGAAGGAGAGGAAGGAGAAGGAGAAGGGAAGGGGAGGGACAACTTATGGGAGAAACATAAGCAGTAAGACCCTGAATATGTGAGAATTCGAAGGGAAGAAAAATCACAAGAAAAATATGATAGACAAATGTAAGGACGAACCTGAATGATAGAGAGGAAACAGGGAGAGTAGATTGTGGAAATGAAAATGTGCCATGGAAATGCTGCAAGTAAATAAAACAAGGAAACTGAAAATGGAAAATAAGAAGCTGTCTGAGAACCGTGACACTAGGAGAAAAGTCTGTCAGAGTTCAGTGGACGACAACAAACTTTGACACATTCATTAATACAGTAAAACCTCTCATATCGGGACTAATTGGGCCAAGGAGTGGTCCGAGTAATGCAAGGATCCGAATAATGGGGGGATTATATATGGGGGGGATATGTAAAAAAAAAAAAAAAAAAAAAAAAAAAATATAAAAATAAATAAATAAATAAATAAATAAATAAATAAAAAAATCTAGTTGTAGCTAGGAAATTTCGACCCCTAAAAAAAAGAAAAAAAAAGAAGGTCCGTATAATGTCAAAGTCCGAATAAAGAGTGTCCGAGAGGTTTTACTGTAGCTACCACAAAAAGGCAGTTAATTCTTCCCTCGGCAGGCAAAGAAGACCTCCGATGTAGAGAGGCAGGAGTCTAGCAGAATGTGTGTGTGTGTGTGTGTGTGTGTGTGTGTGTGTGTGTGTGTGTGTGTGTGTGCGTGTGTGTGTGTGTGTGCGTGTGTGTGTGTGTGTGTGTGTGTATAATTTGGACAGTACCTTATGCAGGACAGCCACGCGGTCGGCCAGGGTCTCGGCCTCGTCCAGGTGGTGTGTGGTGAGCAGGATGGTGCGGCCACTGCGGTTGTTGCTGATCACCTGTAAGGACATCAATACATCAGAAGCTGTAAAGCCAATCCCCCTTGACCAAGACTGCCCTTCAGGAATCCTCCTCAGAATACCTCAACAGAAGAAAGAGTAAAGAGAATATATAGATACTTTGATCCTATCTAGACACTTTGCAATGACCAACGACAAGGTTATTGACTCTACAAAGCGCCGCCACGGAGTATAGAGATAAGAGAGAAGATGAGAAGGAGTAAGAACAACAAGAAGACCACCTCAGAGCCCCCCCCCCGCTACACACCTCCCACATGACAGAGCGCGCCGCCGGGTCGATGCCTGAGGTGGGCTCGTCCAGGACCACCAGCCTCGAGTGACCCACGAACGCCAGGGCCATGCACAGCCGCCGCCTCAGCCCCTCCGACAGCTGGTGCGACAGGTGGTAACGGTACTCCAGGAGGTTCATATTTACCAACAACCTGAAAAGAATCTTCCTATTAACCCACACCAAGCTTCCTGAGGCTTCGTTGTTTGAGGTTATGTCTTATGCTTCACTTTACATTTTGGTATATAGAAATGTCACGCAACGTATTATCTATAGGGATCCAGGGAGGTATGAAACAAGAGAAACATAAGCTAGGACTCAATCTTATAACACAGAACAGGACACAGAACTTAGGACACAGAACAGGACACAGAACTTGGGACACAGACCAGGACACAGAACTTAGGACACAGAACTTAGGACACAGAACTTAGAACACAGACAGGACACAGAACTTGGGACACAGAACTTAGGACACATAACAGGACACAGAACTTAGGACACAGAAAAACAATCTCTTGGCCGACTCACGTAGAAACCTTGGTGGGCGGCGGGTCTTCTGGACGTTGCTTGAGGGTGGAGTAGTAAGCCAGGGTCTCCTCCACTGTTAGGAGGGGGAAGAGAACTGACTCCTGGGGGCACAGACCAATCATCTGGCGAGCCTTGTCCCACCCCTCGGCGGTGCTGATGTCCTCGCCATACACCTGGATACTGCCGGCGGTTGGCTGGACCTCGCGTGTCAACATTGAGCTAAGGAGGATAGAACATAAGAACATAAGAACATAAGAATATAAGAACATAAGAACATAAGAAGAACATAAGAACAACATAAGAAGAACATAAGAACAACATAAGAAGAATATAAGAACATAAGAACATAAGAAGAGCTACAAGAAGAAGAAGAAGAAGCTACGAAGAAGAAGCTACAAGAGTCCGCAAGACCTACACGTGGTAGTTCCTGTAAATATATGTCAATAAATAAGGCCAAGAATAATGGGCGTGGGGGAATGGGAATGTGAATGTGGGAGGAGAGTGACAAGAATGGAGCTTCAGTGTTGGAGTTCTGAAGTTACAGTGTGAAAGTTACAGTGTGAAAGTTACAGTGTGAAAGTTACAGTGCGAAAGTTACAGTGCGAAAGCTACAGTGTGAAAGTTACAGTGTGAAAGTTACAGTGTGAAAGTTACAGTGTGAAAGTTACAGTGTGAAAGTTACAGTGTGAAAGTTACAGTGTGAAAGTTACAGTGTGAAAGTTACAGTGTGAAAGTTACAGTGTGAAAGTTACAGTGTGAAAGTTACAGTGTGAAAGTTACAGTGTGAAAGTTACAGTGTGAAAGTTACAGTGTGAAAGTTATTACAGTAGAAGAAAATAATACAAATCTGCTGGTCCTAAATCAGCAGAAGGTCCAGAGTAGAGAGAGAGAGAGAGAGAGAGAGAGAGAGAGAGAGAGAGAGAGAGAGAGAGAGAGAGAGACAGAAGAGAAGAGAGAGAGAGAGAGAGAGAGAGAGAGAGAGAGAGAGAGAGAAGAGAGAGAGAGAGGAGGGGGAGGGAGGGAGGGAGGGAGGGAGGGATGGAGGGAGGGAGGAGGGAGGGAGGGAGGAGGGAGGGAGGGAGGGAGGGAGGGAGAGAGAGAGAGAGAGAGAGAGAGAGAGAGAGAGAGAGAGAGAGAGAGAGAGAGAGAAGAGAGAGAGGAGAGAGAGAGAGAGAGAGAGAGAGAGAGAGAGAGAGAGAGAGAGAGAGAGCGAGCGAGAGCGAGAGCGAGCGAGAGCGAGAGCGAGCGAGAGCGAGAGCGAGAGCGAGAGCGAGAGCGAGAGCGAGAGCGAGAGCGAGAGCGAGAGCGAGAGCGAGAGAGAGAGGGGGAGAGAAGAGGTAACACTCATTATAAAAACCATGAGGTACCTGTCCCAAGAAAGTATTTTGGTATTTAGAAACCAGAAATACCCTGGTAATTTAATTTAATAGTGACAGCATTTTTTTTTTTTTTTTTTTTTTTTTTTTTTTTTTTTTTTTACTCACATGATGGTGGTCTTCCCTGCCCCGTTGTGACCTAGTAGCGCCAAGACCTGCCCTTCGTAGAGGTCAAGGGTCACGCCATCCACAGCCAGCCTTGACCCTCCGTCGCCCTGGTGGTAGATCTTCCGCAGGCCCGAGATGCTCAAGCCCTTACGGAGAGACTGCTTCAGCCCCAAGTCCAGGTCGACGATGTGTAGCGCCTCCTCTGTAGACGTAATAGTCGTAATATAGATGCCATGAAATAAATAATACAAATAATCAAATGAAAAATAAAATATTACTACGGCTTTGGTCTTCTTTTTGATCTAGGCTCTTGTGTTTGTTTTGATCTAGGCTCTTGTGTTTGTTTTGATCTAGGCTCTTGTGTTTGTTTTGATCTAGGCTCTTGTGTTTGTTTTGATCTAGGCTCTTGTGTGTTTGTTTTGATCTAGGCTCTTGTGTTTGTTTTGATCTAGGCTCTTGTGTTTGTTTTGATCTAGGCTCTTGTGTTTGTTTTGATCTAGGCTCTTGTGTGTTTGTTTTGATCTAGGCTCTTGTGTTTGTTTTGATCTAGGCTCTTGTGTGTTTGTTTTGATCTAGGCTCTTGTGTTTGTTTTGATCTAGGCTCTTGTGCGTTTGTTTTGATCTAGACTCTTGTGTGTTTGTTTTGATCTAGACTCTTGTGTTTGTTTTGATCTAGGCTCTTGTGTTTGTTTTGATCTAGGCTCTTGTGTGTTTGTTTTGATCTAGGCTCTTGTGTTTGTTTTGATCTAGGCTCTTGTGTGTTTGTTTTGATCTAGGCTCTTGTGTGTTTGTTTTGATCTAGGCTCTTGTGTGTTTGTTTTGATCTAGACTCTTGTGTGTTTGTTTTGATCTAGACTCTTGTGTGTTTGTTTTGATCTAGGCTCTTGTGTGTTTGTTTTGATCTAGGCTCTTGTGTGTTTGTTTTGATCTAGGCTCTTGTGTGTTTGTTTTGATCTAGGCTCTTGTGTGTTTGTTTTGATCTAGGCTCTTGTGTGTTTGTTTTGATCTAGGCTCTTGTGTGTTTGTTTTGATCTAGGCTCTTGTGTTTGTTTTGATCTAGACTCTTGTGTGTTTGTTTTGATCTAGGCTCTTGTGTTCCTTTTTTATTGACTATTTTGCTAATCCTACCAATGATGGAACAAAAATGAAGAAGATATTAAAGAATAATAGAAATACAGTAAAACCTCTCGTATTCGGACCCTCATTATTCGGACTTTGACATTATTCGGACCTACTCCTTTTTTTTTTTTTTTTTTTTTTTTTTTTTTTTTTTTAAAGGGTCGAAATTTCCTAGCTATACATATAAATATAGCTATACACCTAGAATATTGTTTTTTTTTTTTTTTTTTTTTTTTTTTTTTAGGGGTCGAAATATCCTACACCTATATACACCTATTTTTTTTATTTTTTTTATATACATATCCCCCCCCGTATATAAACCCTACAATAATAATAATAATAAAAAGTTAATGCGAGTTAGAGGCAATGATGCAACAACCTACCCTCGATGCAGCCTGCCCCGCCCTCCCCTACTATAGATGTAGAATGAGAGTTCATAGGCTATTAGTATACATGACAATTAACTTAAAGGTTAAACAGGTTCTGCACAACAAAGCACCATGCGAGTGACTGGGGTGCAGGAACTGTGAGGTGCTGACAGGACTGACAGACTGCCAAAGAGCAAAGGTACATTTCCAGTTTGACACAGAATTCACTTGGGTGGACGAAACTATTTTTTTTCTGGTGAGTTTTGATGTGTTTTGAATTAATCTGCTCACCGTTTCTGTCGCAAATCACAATAAATTTTTTTGTTTTGTTTTGTTAGGTAAAGGTTAGGTTAGGTTAGGTTAGGTATAGTACTGTTGTATAGTACTATAGGTATAGGTATACAACTTAGGTATAGTACTGTTGTATAGGTATAGGTGTTGTACTATACCTAACCTAACCTAACCTTTACCTAACAAAACAAACCAAATTTTTTTATTGTGATTTGCGACAGAAACGGTGAGCAGATTAATTCAAAACACATCAAAACTCACCAGAAAAAAATTTGTTTCGTCCACCAAAGTGAATTCGGTGTCAAACTGGAAATGTACCTTTGCTCTTTGCCAGCGTATGTCCATGTTGTTTATCCACCTAAGTGAATTCTGAGTCAAACTGGAATACTACACAGAGCATTACTGGGCCTTACTTTTGATGGAGCTCACATCGTCCTTGCCTGGAGCCACCTTAGTGTCAGGCAGAGCATCGGTGAGGGTGGCCGCACGACACACTGGCAGTACAGGGAGGACAAAGCGAGAACAGTGAGTTAGTTAATGCTGAAAGTAGATCTTGCCCTTCACTTTGTGGGTATTGATGGATAAACCCCTTGACCCCTTCAGACCCAGATCGTAATTTCCATTGTAATTTGGGTACCATTAGACGATTTTAGGTGAATATAAGCAATATTTTATAGATAGGACCTGTTTAGTATCCTTTTCCATTAACTAATTTGATATATTCAGTTACTTTTCGTTATATTATGGCTCGACAACATACAATTTTTTATAGCCAAGGAAAGATCTGGGCGTGAAGGGTTAATTAGTACAACAGAATAGCGAAGTGACCCAATCACGTCATTACTGATTGTCAACTTCTATTAAATCCGGTTAAGGCTCTGCTGGTGGCAAAGTATTAGCCTCAGCCTGGGTGTGGATGGCTGAGTCTAGGTTATACTCTCTGTTTATTTTTAACGAGGTGACAACAGAGACAGAGAGAGTAACAGAGAGGCATTAATGTTGCTGACACCTGAGGCACCACAACACGCCTAACATTGAAGGAAAGTGAATCTACACCACTGTCACAGGTGGCAAGTCACAGTTAGTACGTAGAACACATGCCGCCCCACACCCCAGGCAGCGAGTGAGGGGCACGTTAGCACACAGCCACGGAGGCCACTGTACCTGGAAACATGTTGAGGGTAAAGTCATTAGAGTTTTTGCCTGAGAAGTATTGCATGAAACTGGAGCGCTTTGGTGCTGCCTCGGAGTCACTGGGGCTTTGCCGGTGGCGCGGAATATCTGCAGGTTTGGTGAGATTCATGACATCTGCATTTTCATAAGAATTACTATGCTTACTTACTTACTTACTTATTATAGGGATTAATATCAATCATCTCTCTCTTAAGTACACTACAGTAAAACCTCTCGTATTCGGACACTCATTATTCGGACCTTGACATTATTCGGACCTCCTTCTTTTTTTTTTTTTTTTTTTTTTTTTTTCTTTTAGGGGTCAAAATTTCCTAGCTATAATATAAACACCTAGATTTTTTTATTTAATTTTTTTTTTTTTTTTTTAGGGGTCAACATTTCCTAGCTTTAATAAATACACCTAGATTTTTTTTTTAATTTTTTTTTTTTTTTTTTTTAGGGTCGAAATTTCCTAGCTATAATAAATACACCTAGATTTTTTTTTTTTTTTTTTTTTTTTTTTT
>JACEEZ010022753.1:287500-295000 GCA_016584305.1 Chionoecetes opilio
ACATGAAAAGAAATCTGCTTTCATACCACACACCACATACCACACATACCACACATAACACACACATATTTTAGTTTCATACCACACACCACACACTTTCACGCCACATACCTACCACACACACCACGCACATATTTTAGTTTTCATACCACACACCACACTTTCACGCCACATACCTACCACACATACCACACACATATTTTAGTTTTCATACCACACACCACATACCTACCACACAAACCACACACATATTTTAGTTTTCATACCACTACACACTTTCACACCACATACCACACATACCACACACATATCTTAGTTTTCATTCCACACACCACACTTTCACGCCACATACCACACACACCACACACATATTTTAGTTTTCATACCACACACCACACTTTCACGCCACCTACCACACACACCACACACATATCTTAGTTTTCATTCCACACACCACACTTTCACGCCACCTACCACACACACCACACACATATCTTAGTTTTCATTCCACACACCACACTTTCACACCACATACATACCACACATACCACACACATAGCTTAGTTTTCATACCACACACCACACTTTCACACCACATACCACACATACCACACACATATCTTAGTTTTCATACCACACACCACACTTTCACACCACATACCACACATACCATGCACATATTTTAATTTTCATACCACACATACCACACACACATACCACATACCACATACCACAACAACAAGACTACTTCATCTAATAATCAATGCACTATATGCTAACAGATGTCGTCACACTGTCCTACACTTTCATGACTCACACTTTGGCATCCAGGCTTAAAGGATCTCTCTCTTAACTACACTGTATCTTTACTTTCTTTTACATCTTTATCTTGCATTATCTTTATCTGGCATTATCTTTCATCCCTTTTTAATAACCTCCCTTCCTCTTCTCTCCCCTCTTCTCCCTCACCCTTCCTTTACCCTCCCCTTTATCCTCCTTCCCTCCTTCTCCCCCTCTTCTCCCTATATCCTCCCTTTAGCCTCCCCCTTCTTCCCTTCTCCTCCTTTCCCTTCCTTCCCTCCTTCCCCATATCCTTCCTTCACCCTCCCTCGATCTTCTCCCTTCCCGTCCTGCCCTCATCTTCTTCTCCCTTTCCTTCCTTCCCTCCTTCCCATATCCTTCCTTTACCCTCCCCTCTTCTCCCTTCCCTTCCTTCTTCCTTCCCTCCCCATATCCTTCCTCACCCTCCCTTTCTCCTTCCCTTCCTTCCTTCCTTCCCTCCCATATCTTCCTTCACCCTCCCCCTCTTCTCCCTTCCCTCCCTTCCTTCCTTCCCTCCCCATATCCTTCCTTTGTCCTCCCCTTCTTCTCCCTTCCCTCCTTCCCTCCCTATATCCTCCCCATATCCTTCCTTCACCCTCTCCCTTCCCTTCCTTCCTTCCTTCCTTCCCCATATCCTTCCTTCACCCTCCCTCTTCTCCCTTCCCTTCCTTCCTTCCTTCCCTCCCCATATCCTTCCTTCACCCTCCCCCTTCTCCCTTCCCCTCCCTCCCAGCACTCACCGTCAGCAGCAGCACAGTCAGCGGCACCGAGGCCTGGATCACCGAGATGGAGACGAAGGGAATGTTGAACACCAGGAGGCCCATCACGCCTGTAAACACCGCCAGCACTGTTGTGGGCACCAGGGAGGCCACCAGGTAGCTGTGGGAGGGGGAAGGAGGCTCTCAGGTGCTTGTGAACAGATGTGGTAGTACAGTTAGTGCTACCGAGGTATTGAGGTAGTTAGTGCTAGTGAGGTATTGAGGTAGTTAGTGCGGAGTCAATAGGGAGTTTGAGAAAGGTAGGCTAAGTATTATTTTAATTGCTTGTGATATTAAGCACTTCAGTCTCAGTGCCGTATCTGAGTAGATTATTTAAGTATCAGTCAGTTACTGCTGTGACGGTATTATTGAATGGGTAGTTAGTTTTAGTGAATATTAAGATATTCTAGTAGGTATTGAGCCTGTTAACTGTCCACTGAGGTATTGGGTATATCTTACTGAGCGTAAATTTTATGGCTGTAGCTAGGGGCAATTAGTATATAGCAAGGGAAGATTGGCGTGTGGTAGTGAGGTATGTCAGATATTTATGTATGAGGGATTCGACTTAAATTAATGCTGTGAGGATTGAGGTAAGTAGGCTAGTGAGGTCATTGCAGTCAGTTAGTGCGGAGTAATAGGAGATATAGTATAAAGGAGGCAAAGAACTTTTCCTACCTCTCCTTTGTTGTATCCCTTTAGCCCCTTAAAAACTTCTATCAGATCGCCCCTTTTTCTACGCCTCTCGAGTGAGTGTAAATTTAATAGTTTCAATCTCTTCTCAAAACTAAAGTTATGTATCCCCTGTATCATTTTGGTCATCCTTCTCTGCACTGATTCTAACAAGGCTATATCCATCCTGTAATATGGAGACCAAAACTGAACCTATAGTTTAGGTGAGGCCTGAGTAGAGCCAAATAAAGCTTTTAGACCTCAGCACTTCTACTTTTAACACTCCTAGTAATAAATCTAACACCCTGTTGGCTCGATTTCTAGCCTCAATACATTGATTCCTAGGACGGAGGTCTGAGCTCACCCGCACTCCCAGATCTTTCTCACCTCTGATCTTTTCAGCGATACATTGCATATGGTGTATCTATTACCAAGATATTTCCTACCAACATTCATTACGCTACACTTATCAATATTAAATTCCATCTGCCATCTATCTGCCCACTCATTTAATTCCCTTTAAGTAAGCATGTAAGTAGGTAAGTAAGTAAGTAAGTAAGTAAGTAAATAAGTAAGTAAGTAAGTAAGTAAGTAAATAAGTCAGTAAGTAAGTAAGTAAGTCAGTAAGTAAATAAGTAAGTAAGTAAGTAAGTAAGTAAGTCAGTAAGTAAGTCAGTAAGTAAGTAAGTAAATAAGTAAGTAAGTAAGTAAGTAAGTAAATAAGTCAGTAAGTAAGTAAGTAAGTAAGTAAGTAAGTAAGTCAGTAAGTAAGTAAGTAAATAAGTAAGTAAGTAAGTAAATAAGTCAGTAAGTAAATAAGTAAGTAAGTAAGTAAGTAAGTAAGTAAGTAAGTTAATAAGTAAGTAAGTAAGTAAGTAAGTAAGTAAGTAAGTAAGTAAGTAAGTAAGTAAGTAATAGTAGTAAGTAAGTAAGTAAGTAAGTAAGTAAGTAAAGTAAGTAAAATAAGAAGTAAGTAATATAAGTAAGTAAGTAAGTAAGTAATAAGTAAGTAAGTAAGTAAGTAAGTAATAAGTAGTAAGTAAGTAAGTAAGTAAAGTAAGTAAGTAAGTCAGTAAGTAAGTAAGTAAGTAAGTAAGTAAGTAAGTAAGTAAGTAAGTAAGTAAGTAAGTAAGTAAGTAAACCCTGCATGAGGAGAAACACTTACCAGAAGGATACCACACTGAGGCCGTAGCAGAGGAGGAAGGCGATCAGCACTCCGAGGTCAGCACGCGGTTGTAGCCCCCCGAGGGAGAGCACCAAGGCCGCCAGCACCACGATAATCAGCAGCAGCAGCACTGAGCTCAGCAGCCACACCAGGTGATCCAGCCATAGGTGCAGCCCCATCACCTCTTGCAGCTAGTCAAAGAATGGAGGAAAGAAAATGAATAGAAAGAAAGAAAAGAGGTGAGTGTGTGTGTGGTGTGTGAGTGGTGTGTGATGTGTGTGTGGTGTGTGTGTAGTGAGTGTTGTGTGAATGTGTGTGATGGTGAGTGTGTAGTAGAAGTGTGTGTGTGTTGGTGTGTGTGTGTGGTGTGTGTGTGTGTGTGTGTGTGTGTGGTGTGTGTGTGTGTGTGTGTGTGTGTGGTGTGTTGTGTGTGTTGTGTGGTGGTTGTGTGTGTGTGTGGTTGTGGGTTGTGTTGTGTGTTGGTGTGTGGTGTGTTGTGTGTTTGGTGTGTGTGTGTGTGTGTGTGTGTGTGTGTGTGTGGTGTGTGGTGATGTGTGTGTGTTGTGTGGATCGTGTGTGTGTGTGGTGTGTGTGTGTGTGTGTGGTGCCTGTGTTGTGTGTGGTTGTGTGTGTGTGTGTGTGTTGTGTGTGTGTGTGTGTGTGTGTGTGTGTGTGTGTGTGTGTGTGTGTGTGTGTGTGTGTGTGTATGTGTGTGTGTGTGCTATTCACCCATGGTCTTGTCCATGCGAGCTGACTTGCGATCACCAGTTTCACCCTCTCAGGCAAGCTTGGAGCTCATTATTACCGATCTTTGGGCAATGCTGGGACCTCACACACCACACACCCCGATCCTCTTGCTCAAGGGGGACAGTACCGCCTGAATTTCACAGTGGAAAAATCCCCGGGAATGAGCAGGGTCGGGGATCGAACGCCGGACCACAGCATGATGCCGGGCGCCCTAACCAACTGAGCACATGGAGGTGTGTGTGTGTGCGCGTGTGTGCTCACCTGTTTGTTGCGGGACTCGCGTTCCTGCACCAGCCGCTGGATGATAAAGGTGGAGAAGATGACCAGGGCGAGGAAGGAGAACACGAAGCTCATCACCGGAGACTCATTCACCATCTGCAGGAAACTGGCGCCACGAAAGAACATAAGAAGAACATAAGAAACACAAGGAAGCTACAAGAGGCCGCGAACCTACACGAGGTAGTTCCTGTGACTTAACACTACCTACATCCACCTTGTATCCCCATCCATGAAATTGTCTGAGTGAATTGCAGTGAGAAAAACACTCTAGAGCACTCACTCGTCCTTAGTGTAGCAAGGGTAGGGCTGCTGCTTGGTGTGTAGGGGCAGATTCAGCAGCAGGTCCTCCTCCGCCTCCGTCAAGGGCACCGGGGAGGCCGCCGAACGCTTCCTCCGCCGTCCAGCTGAGGCCTGTCGGTGCTGCAGCTTCACGATGGCGTTCTCCAGTGTCTCCTGCAGCTGGATGAAACCTTGCTGGTAGCGCATGTAGAAGGTGATGTCGGAGTAGGGCCCGGGACGCCAGAACCTGAGGTCAACATACGACATCAGGTCAATCACGAGTCACTACACAGGTATACTATTAAACACTCCTCGTTTAGTCCATTGCAAGCTTCTACATTGCTATGAGGAAAGCTGTACTTGTTTATGTTGTTCAGGCATCTCCCTTTTCCTAGTTGTTTTGTATGTCCTCTTGTGTAGCGACCTTCTCTCTGTTTCCTAGTGTGTGTGTGCGTGGTGTGTGTGTGTGTGTGTGTGTGTGTGTGTGTGTGTGTGTGTGTGTGTGTGTGTATTTACCTAGTTGTATTTACCTAGTTGTAACATACAGGAAAAGAACTATGCTCGTACTGTCCCGTCTCCAAATCTACTATTATCCAGTCTGCCTTTGAAGTCCTGAATACTTCTTGCATTAATCACTTTTGCATCAAGGTTGTTCCAGGCTTCTAGGCTTCTATACGGGAAGCTGTATTTTTTTATGTCCCTCTGCATGTTGTCCTTTCCCAATTTCTTCTCATGACCTCTTTATTCTGTCGTCCACACAAACGATCTTCTCTATCAATTTTTTCCAGGACCCATGATGCTCTATACACTGCTATAAACTCCCTTTCTTTCTTTTCTCAAGAGTGGGAGTTCAGTCTTGAAAGTCTTCTCATATGTAAACTGCGTCGTGCAGGCTGCGAGCCTACAGTGTTCTGTGCTTACATACCTACATCACTGCATCCCTCCTGATTGTCGAGTGAATTGCAGTGAAACCTCTAGTCATCACTCGTGCTGTGGTGCAGCGTGTGTGGCTGCGTGCTTGGTGTGCGTGCGGGTCGTCGTGCGGCGTAGCGTCCGTCCGTCGTGCGTGCTCGTCAGGCGGCCGGGGGTGCTGCTGCTGCGAGACTGCGTGTGCTCCGGCGTGCGGCTGGGCGTGCGTGCGTGCGTGCGGCCTGTCGTGCGTGCAGCTTCACGTGGGCGTCTCAGTGTCGTCGTGCTGCGGATGCGGCTGGTTGGTGCGCGTAGGGTGATGTCGGAGTGTGGGCGGCGTGGACTGCCAGACGTGCGGGTGCACCCGACTGCGTGCGTCAATCTAGTCGTACCGGATACTTTGCGTGCGTCGTCGTTGCGTCCGTGCAGCTTGCTGACGATGCTGGGGAGCTGTGACTGTGTTGTGTGTTCGGTGTCCTTTTCTGTTGTGTTGTGTTGTGCTTTGTGTGCGTGTCCTTTGTTTTGAGTGTGTGTGTGGTGGTGTGTGTGTGTGTGTGTGTGATTTATGTGTGTCTGGTGTATGTCGTTGTGTGCTCTGTTAGTGTTTGAGTGTCTTTTGCATGTGTGTTTTGATGGTTGTTCGGTTCTGGTGTGTTGGGTAGCTGTATGTGTTTTTGTCCCTTGATGTTGTCTTTCATTTTGTGATGCTTGTGTGTGTTGGTGTGATCTGTGTGATCATTTTTGAATTGATGCTCTTATGCTGTAATTGTTTTGTGTTTTGTGTGTAGATTGGGTGTTTTAGTGTTGGGTCGTGTTCTTTGGTAATTGTGTGTGTGTGTGTGTGTGTGTGTGTGTGTGTGTGTGTGTGCATACCTGGGGCCAAGGAGGAAGGTTGGAGGGCTCTTGCTGTAGTCCACTCTGATGGTGTAGGTGACATCCGCGGGCAGGCTGGTCTCTGTATCTCCACTCTCTCCTACGTCCTTAAACACAACACCTGCGGCAGAGGGAAATAAGGAAACACTTACAACAACAAAGATAAGTAAAGTTGAGGGCATACGCTATGCTGCGCGTGGCCTCGGTGCTCATCTCCGTGGCATTAGCCTTTGAGCCTGTGGTGGGTGAGAACCTGTTACCGCAGGACACAGGGTTAGTACGACATCCAGGTTACCACAGTTATCTTCCCCAGGTTTCCCCAGGTACCCATTTATCAACCCCGAAAGGAAGGAAGAATAGCTATTGGGCTGGCCACTGACTTGCCCTGACCCGGATTCGAACCAGGGCCCACTGTCTGTCTGTCCTCTGTCTGTCTGTCTATCTGTCTATCTGTCTATCTGTCCTCTGTCCTCTGTCTGTCTGTCTGCTGTCTGTCTGTCTATCTGTCTATCTGTCTATCTGTCCTCTGTCTGTCCTCTGTCTGTCTGTCTATTTGTCTGTCTGTCCTTTGTCTGTCTGTCTGTCTGTCTGTCTGTCTATCTGTCTATCTGTACTCTGTCTGTCTGTACTCTGTCTGTCTGTAGTCTGTCTGTCTGTCTGTCTATCTGTCCTCTGTCCTCTATCTGTATGTCTGTCCTCTGTCTGTCTGTCTGTCTGTCTGTCTGTCTATCTGTCCTCTGTCCTCTATCTGTATGTCTGTCCTCTGTCTGTCTGTCTGTCTATCTGTCTATCTGTCTGCCTGTCCTCGGTCTGTATGTCTGTCCTCTGTCTGTCTATCTGTTCTCTGTCTGTCTGTGTCTGTCTGTCTATCTGTCCTCTGTCTGTCTGTCTGTCTATCTGTCTGCCTGTCCTCTGTCTATCTGTCTATCTGTCTGCCTGTCCTCTGTCTGTCTGTCTATCTGTCTATCTGTCTGTCCTCTGTCTGTCTAACCTGTCTCC